>WSFP011296187.1:0-46358 GCA_009831015.1 Picea engelmannii | reverse complement strand
TAAAAGAGGGGAAATTATACCATTACAGCTGCTGGAGTTATGTCAACTTGGAATTAACAATTGCGGTCGCAGACTCAACGTTTTTAAACAAGATCGATCCAGCGGTCCGTTGATTTTTATCATTAGGTTGCCCTTTATCGTTCTGACCAGTGAGCTTAGCTACCTGGTTCTCCAAATCCTGAATCTTGGATTGCAGCTTTGGAACGTCCAAATAGTACCGTTCTAGCCACAGTCCACACTGATCACAAGGTGTAGCAACCTTTTGAGTAGAAGGAGGGTTTGACGATTCACCACGGGTTTCAAAAGGTGGCTTGATACCCGGATAGTCAGGGTTACCCCTAAGACACGGAGGCAAGTTATCAACGAAATCACAAGGGGTTTCCTCACCACAGAAACCCTCTTCAGCTAGAAAACGTTTGATGCTCGAGTCAGAGTCCTCACTGATCATGACAGGCTCTGTTTTGGCAGGAGTCTTGGACTTATTTCTCTCCATGCGAGAGATCATCCTCGCGTTTCTCTTATTTCTAGCAGTAGTGTTTGCCCCGGCCTCTGTGTTTAAGGGCTTAGAAACTTTAGTCACAGCCATAGGCGAATTCACAATTGAGTCAGGCTTAGGTTTAGGCAGTAAAACACTGTAGGGCATAGGGATAGATTTACTCTCAGATACCACATGCTTATCGATTGGAGGAGGGTTTGATTCCTCAAAATCGTTGCGGTTGAGCAAATCGGGCCAGGAATCTCGACATAAACCAAGTTCATAAACAACCAGTATTTTAATCAACCCAACATGAAAAAGGCTAGTGTCAGCCTGACTTCTCTTATACTTCTTAGCCATTTTAAATAAGCTTCGGTGTAGATACTGTGGCAAGCTTAACTCAAAACCCATAAACACCATCAGCAAACGTAGATGAAACAGGAAAACAAATCCATACCTGCCTTCACACGTTACAAACTGCTTGAGGATCATCAATAGATTATGCCAGCGGGGTTTCGGCATACTCGCAGGTAATCCTCTGTTGCACGACCTCACTGTCCGAGAACGAAACAACAAAGTCCATGGGACATCGTTTACTTTATAGATTTTGGACCACTTTTCTCCCTTAACAGGCAGACCAGTTGCCAGGCTGAGAGAGTGTTCGGTGACTTCAAGCTGGAGGTCTCCGACTTTGGCTCGACAACCGTCAAATGACAGTGTGAATTGCCGAGCGACAGGGATATTAAAACCATCGAACTTCCGTATAAACGAAAGCCACCCAAATTCTTCGAGGTCGGCATATGCACCATCGAATGTTAACAGCGCTTGGCTGCCATTAGGTTCGGACCTCACAACAGGAGCCATAACCCCTGCTCATGGTAGGGTTCACACCAAATGAACTGCACAGAGTGAATTACGATAGGGTTTCCCTAGTTGAATGTTGGATGAGACCGGAAACAACTCTAGGCGTGCAAAGGTGGTGGGATTACCATCACCACGTATTACATTAATGAGCCTGTTCCGAGCTGTTTAAAACCATAATCATTAAAACAAATGTATCGACCAGCGAGTTGGTGAATCACCAGTTCTATGTGCCATTTATCCAGGTCAGAACCAACACATCATATGATATCAATGCGCCAAGTGTTAAGTCTAAAACCAACACAGTACCAGCATTAACTACCGATTTAACGTGCCAATTCCACCGTTTATTCAATCACTTAATCACAAGGTTTAGTGATAATACATAGCTCGGGGTTATATCATTCACCG
Organism: Picea engelmannii; assembly: GCA_009831015.1. Classification (NCBI taxonomy): domain Eukaryota; kingdom Viridiplantae; phylum Streptophyta; class Pinopsida; order Pinales; family Pinaceae; genus Picea; species Picea engelmannii. The sequence goes on along the minus strand of WSFP011296187.1, from coordinate 44,611 downwards.
TATAATCCAATCTTTGCAAACATAGTATGCCAACTATAAATTTGAATAATCGAATATGATTAACTCATACGCCTTGAAACCATTGCCAACATACCTTATGAACTTGCCAATGTATTTGGTGCATACCATATGTGTTTGTACTCCAAAGTCCTAGAACCATACAATCAAAATTCCTTCATATAATAATCAAGTGATAGTTCAAATCAAGGATAAAAAACAATATGACCAAATCCATTACACAATTTTCAGAGATAAGACCAATAAATTTCATGCCCAAAGGTTTTACAGTGAAATATATCCAAATGCGCAATCAAGAATGCTCAAGAACATAAGTCTGATACAACATTAGCAATCAGATGATAAACCAGTGATCAAGTATCAACCAAAGACGACGACAATCTAATCAATGAAAGAAGTGTTTTCACACTTGCAGTTGTGAAAAGTTGGGTCGATATTGAATTGTAATGATCGCAAAAATAAGATGAATTTCCATTAGCACAATGCGACAATGGTTTGTCGTAATATGACAAGGGGTGTAGGAAGCTTTTGAGAGCAATCAAAAAAATTGGGTTGGCTGCCAACAGGTTCCTCCTCCACATGCACTACAAATAGCTAGCATCCTTTCCTGAAGCTTTTCTTCAGCTGCAAGGATGAACTTTCTCTAATAGTTACAACCTTGGGAATACCTTGAACTATCCTCAAGTTCCCTTTCTCATCCAAGAAAGTAAATGCTTTATTTTAACATTCTAGTAAAACATGATGCATGTCCAACCAATCCATACCAATTAGACAAGCATATGATCCCAAAGGTATAATGTTCAAATCTACTTTGGTTCTCAGTCCATTCATGTCAATTGGATGTGTCCTAACCACCTCGTTAATTTTCCTTTTAGCTCATGTAGCTAACTGCACCAACCACATTTTTCCAATCTTCTTTGCAATTGAAATATTTCCACCATCTTAGGATCTAGATAATTATGACTAGCTCCTGAATCAATTAAAATAGCAATGGGTTGTTTGTTGATCTTACCGTCTACTTCAATCATATGTGACTGAAACAAAACTTGCATGTTATCCAGGGCTATGTAGATCCTATGTACATTTTTGCCCATGTCTTCAACTATATCACCTTGTTGTACATTGTGAACAGTCCTCAATTTTTCATCTTTGAGAGGAAAATGTATGTACATATGATCTCCCTCACAACCCCAACACTTCATTGGCTACTGCCTTAGTATTTTCCCCATTGCCTCTATCATTCTGGCCTCCTTGGGAGTTTTCTTTCCCTAAAATTTATTTATGAAGAGTGGCGACTTGGCCCCCTTCTTCCTCTGCTCCATCTTTCCTTTCTTCTTTTCTTCCCAATCCTTTTGGTAACTGGGTCTTCCTTTATGTTGATCATAGAGACACTTGGATCTCCTTATAGTTTCCTCCAATGTCATGGGATTATCATACTGTATTTTTTCACTAATAAATGATGGTAGCCCACTCAAGTATCTATGAATCTTAACTTGTTCATCCTTGATGAAAGAAACATATTTCAATAGCTTTGAGAATCTCCTTTCATACTCATCTATGGTCATACCTCCAAGCTTGATTTCAAATAACTCCTTCTTTTTCTTATCATAGTAATGTTTGGTTAAGTATTTATTTTGAAAATACCTCTTGAACTCCCTCTAAGTAAACTTTATCTCATCAATGTGTTGCACTTTCACAAATTGGTCCCACCACATTGATGCTTTTCCCATAAGTTGGTAGATGTTAATTCTTCCTTTTTCCTGTGAAGAGTAATTATGTAATTGAAATTACTTCCTCATTCCCAACAGTTAGGTCCTTGGATCCTCACCCTTCTTGTGATCACCATCAAAAGTAGGAGGCTTAATATTTTTCATTTCTCCTTGTAGCTCATCCACTCCAAACCTCTTCTTATGCTTCTCGACGGGATATGGGCTTGAACTACTGTGTGCTCTCTCAACTGAATGTCTTGGAAAGCGATGGTGATTCCTGTCAACACTTCTTGTTTTTCTTATCTCATCATGAGACCTTTGTCTCCTTGATTTGCTTGACTTGGTCTCCTTATCCATATTCTTCTCAATTATGTCCAATCTCTGTAACAACTTGATGTTGAATCCATCTTTCTCATTCTTGGATTTCATGAGCCTATCATTATCAAATTTATAATTTTGGATGTTCTTTTGTAAAAAATTTATGGTCTTCACCAAATTCATGCTTTCTTCTTTTCCTTCTCCATGTCCATTTGAATATGTACCCTCGTCACCTATATTGGCATACATACTTCTGACCTCATCTTCATGGTTGTAGTTTCTTTGTACATCTTCCATGCTTCTGATCTATGTGTTTATATTGTACTGATCAAATTGTTGTTAAATCTGCAAAATGTGTAGGAAACAATATTTGTTAGACTAAATAATTTATGAAAAACCATAAAAACTATGAACATTTTGTTCCATAAGTGTATCAAAATCCCTTCTTTTGATTCCTGGTGAATTTAATATCCTAATTCAAAACTCTGGGTGAATATTTAGACTCCTATGTCCCGGACTTTTCCTCCTCTTTTCACTCATTTTCTTTCTTGCAAAGATCACATGTATACCAATTCTATTTTATACACCTATATTCATCATGTGCACATTCTCTACACACACAATACCAAGAACACATACAATCCACCAGTATTCAGTGTGTAAATCTTTTATATTGGGAACTCAACTTTTGGGTTTCGTGCATCATTATCTAGTGCGCATAACTTTTTTTTCACAAACCAATACTCCACACAAATTACATCTTTTCTCTGCATCATACCAACATTCACCATGCACCCTCTTGCACCATATACTCATATGGAATCTCTAATTTTGCTCCATGCAATGCCAATATTCCACGCACACACACACACACTGTGCACCAACACCATGCATGCACCAATAATTTTTCTCGTGCAGTGCTCATATTCAACACGTGCTCATTTCACATCACCAATATTCAATGCACATTCCCTGCACACCATTATTATGCAAGCAACCACCAATTTTGCATGGCATCCATATTCATCATGCATATATTGCACTCCCATAATACACGTGCTCCATCAGTTATATACCCCGCAGTTCCAATATTGAGTGCACACACTCCATGCACATATATCTTTCACGCACCATAATTCCTACACCATGCAATGCCAAAATTTAGTATGCACACATTGCACACCAATACTTGGTGCACACGAGTCCTTTCTTAACTCAACTGAATTTTCCATATTTTCAGCTTGCGACCCTGTGACCATCATAAAAATTCCTGCCTCGCCAACTTAATGTTGATCTCTCGCCTATACAAGTCCAATGTTGAACCAAAATATATGATGCCACTTTGTAACGTCCCCAGATCTACCCAGGGCCACGTCACATCAAAATTTTCAACTCTTATACCACTTTGTAATGTATCCATCCTCCTAGTTGAGTCTAATTACCACATTATAAATTCTCCACTACCACAACTTGCTAAATAAGCTTTGATATCAATTCTTTATTTTGTGGAAGCAACTCATTGAAACCAACAATGCACACAATTGGCCTTGTGCTACACGTAACTATGTTTTCCTAGTGTGCACAAATTGGTCTCATACTACACGTAACAACTAAGTATTAGAAATTATGCATGCCCACCCGTCATTGTATTGGCCACGTCAATTATCCCTTAGCACGGATGACATTTCTAGCTTCACGCTAGAACCCATACGATTATTGTTGAAATTACTCAACAGATAGTGACTATAATAGAGGAATGAACTCATAATACAACTACGCACACAAACACTCCTATTTTTCATGAGGGGTGTGTTCCATTTGCGTGTGAGGATTGATTTCCTTGTGTGCGTGATGATTCAGGACTTTCCTCAAATTCACTGGACCATAACCACAAAATTGTTTAACAAGAACACTTAATAACTACCATTCTCTACATTTGCAACAGTTATGCAGAACTATCAATACATGCATAGACCAACATAATTATGTACCAATTCCATAGATATAAATAGCCTAAGCATTCACATGTTAAACAATATATAAACACATATAATCGTCATGGCCCATGCCCTGCACATGCAACACACATGCATTTCTACAACATATATAACCCACACACAAATATATATACAATTGTAACACATAATAGATATTTAACATGTATATGCACATTACTCAGAGAATAATACACATAAGAAGACACTTATCTTTTGTTCAAATCCACCAATTGCGCGTAGACCTCAGACATTCCTCCCAGCCATAGACTATGTTGCTCATAAAATCAACATTAGGTCAGCCCCCGAGTTGGGGATAAAAATCTACTTGGGAAAAGGAAATCTTGTTAGGAAATGAGGAACACTTCCACAATAAACCTAGTATAAGAGAAGAATAAATATTTAATCAAGAAAGTAAATGACAACGAAAACACATAGTACACAAATATTTTACCCTAGAAACCCAAATGGGAAAACCAACATTCCTTGAGTGTTTTTCTCTCTTTTTTTCTTATTCCTTTAGAATAAAAGGTTACATGTCTAACCTTGTTCTACACCTAAGACACAATCTACATCATATCTTCTTTCTTTACACAAGAAAAACCCTGTAGCCGATTCGTCTTACATATACATGACCAACAACCTCTAAAACGATTTATCTAAATATTAGATTTTACAAAATTACAACATGATTTATTTATAGGATTTAGAGTAGGAAAAACCCTAAATAAATGTGCCCAAAAATGGTTATATATCCTCACAGATCATTGGCTACAAATCTCACGAATGATTCTTGGGATTCTGTTACAATCGACTCTAAGTTAGTTTACCAGTTGATTACCAGTCAACCTCCATTCGACCTTTAGTCGGTTACCATGCACCTGTCTGTCGACCTCTTGTCGGTTGACCTCTTTGAATTTCTATCAATTTATTTGACTTCGACTTTACCCAGTCGAACCACCTCAACCTTCAACTTTCACTGTAAGTCAATTCACCTCGACTAGACTTTTACTACAAAGAATATAACAACCCAACATTCCCCCACTTGTTGTCTTCTTTTCTCAAACCAACATATTTTTTAACTCTCATTCACATACCTAGGGAAACAATGCCCATTTCCTCTCTGCACCAAAAGAACTTCACAGTACTCAAAGACTTGGTCAAAGAGTCTGCTATGTTTTCCAACATGTCTACTTTCTCTAGTAGCATCTTGTTTCTTTCCACCATGTCTCTCACGAAATGGTATTGTAAATCAATGTTCTTAGTCTTGGAATGACAAGTTGGGTTCTTTTCTAGAAATATTTCACTTTAAATGTCGCAACTTATCTTCATATCTCTCTGCTCAAACCTGATTCCTGAACACAACCTTTGCAACCATACCGCTTCTTTTCTTCCATGAGTGGCTACCATGTATTCAAGTTTTGTTTTTGACAAGGCTATAAATTCCTATTGCTTACTCATCCAACTGATTAATCCACCAAACATATTGAACACATATCTATTGGTTGACCTTCGATGATCCAGATCTCTATCCTAGTCAGCGTCAACAAATCCATGTACATTTAATTCACTATCACCTCTAGATTTTCCTTGATAGCATATAGCATAGTCATTTGTGCCACACAAATACCTGAATACTCTCTTTACAATTGTCCAGTGCTCCTTTTCGGGTTTCGACATGTATCTACTCAACATTCCCACTGCATGGGAAATGTCTGGTCAAGTGCATACCATCACATACATTATACTACCAACAACACTTGCATATGGAACACATGTCATGTCATTTATTTCCTCCCGTGTCTTTGAAAATTGTTAAGTAGTTAGCCTTGCTCCCACATGAATTGGCACCTTCATAGGTTTGCAATCTTGCATGTTGAAACGTTTCAAGACTATTTCAATATGCTTTTTTTGGTTCAACTAGATATTTCTAGTTGTTCGATCCCTCTTGATATCTATTCCCATAATGAAGTTTTTTGCACCAATATCCTTTGTGTAAAACATGGAGGATCGTTTCTTCTTCACCTCCTTTATTGCATTCATGTTGTTTCTAATCACCAACATGTCATCAACATACAATGCGACATATATGAAACACCCACCTTCTTCTTTGGAATATATGCAGTGATCAACTTTTCTTCTCACAAATCCCAAACTAAGGATGTATGTGTCGAAATTTTGGTACCACATCCTTGGCGATTTCTTTAGACCATAAAGGGATCTTTTCAATTTGCACACCAAATATTTCTTGCCCCTTACTACAAATCCTTCAGGTTGTTTCATGTAGATTTCTTCTTCCAGTTCCCCATGTAGGAACACTATATTTACATCTATATGTTCTATTTCCATATCAATGTTTTATCTAGAGACATTGTTACTCTAATGGAAGTTAATTTTGAAACAGGGGATAAAATATCATCAAAATCGACTCCTTCAACTTAGAAATATCCTTTCGCTACCATTCAAGCTTTGAATTTCTCAACTTGACCCGCAGTGTTCATTTTCCTCTTGAATACCAAATTTGTACCAATGGCATTTCTTCCATTTGGTAATTTGACTAAATCCCATGTCTCATTCTTATGCAAGAATTCCATCTCTTTGACCATGGTGTCCTTCCATAGTTTTCCCTCTATTGAGTTGACTTTCTTCCTGACTGAATTGGGCTCTTCGTCAGTGGTAGTTAACACTAATGTGGAATGAAATTCAGGGGGACTATACCTTTCGATTGGTTTTCTAACTCATTCTGACTTGCTTACAACTGGGGTCAGTTTTTCCACCTCTTCATCTGATTCAATTGACTCATCTAAATCACCTGCTTCATTCCTCCATTCAAACCACACCTTTTTTGGATTATTATCTGTTTCAACCATCACTTCAGACTTGAAATTCTTTCTCACTTATCTAAAGACCACATGTCAATTGTACATTGTTTTCCTTGATGTAGGATCCCAAATATTATATCCTTTCATTCCTTCTTTGTATCCAATGAAAATACACTTGACTTCCTTCTTTTCCATCTTGCTCCTCTTTTCCTTGGGAACATGCACATATGCATCACATCCAAATACTTTGAGATGTGAAACTGAAGGATTCTTACCAGACCATACTAAATTTGGATTCATATCGACTAATGTCAAAAAATGAGACATATTCACCAGATATTTTGTAGTTCCTCTGCCCAGAATTCTTGTGCGATACCATAACCACTAAGCATGCTCCTTTCCTTGTCCATCAATATTTTGTTCATTCTCTTAGCAACTCCATTTTGATATGGGGTATATGGTGTGGTATTTTAGCGTGCTATGCCACACTTCTTGCAGAACTAATCAAATTTGTTTCCGCATAATTCACCACCATTGTCAGTTCTCGACACATTAATATTCTTATCTGTCTGGTTTTCTACAAGAGATTTAAACTCTTTGAATTTCTCGAAAACCTGTGATTTATTCCTCAAGAAATATATCCATGTCTTCCTGGAAAAATCATCTATGGAGGATACATAATACAGGGATCCACCAAGTGAAGGCACTTAAACAGGGCCAAACACATCACTATGAACCAATTCGAGAATCCCCTTTTCCCTTGTCGCTCCAGATGGGAACCTCATCCAACTTTGTTTTCAAATTTCCATATATACAATTTTCACAAAATTAGAATTCTAAATTACATTCAGGAAAATCTTCAACCACACCTTTTTTGTGCATAGCTCAAACTCCTTTTTCTCCAATATCTCCCATCCTCTCATTCCATACATAGCATGGTTGGGTCATTTTGATGAGGACTTGTTGAGTCAGGTTGAATCGACTCAACCTAAGTTGAGTCGATTCGATTCTAAGTTGAGAGAACTCCAGGAACAATGATGTTATGTCGAGTCAGGTTGAATCGAATCAGCCCAAGTTTAGTCGAGTCGATACTAAGTTGAGATAACTTCGGGAACAATGATGTTATTACATCTAGTCAAGTCGACATTCCCTAATAATGTGTATAGGTTTCCAATCTGAACTCCTTTCATTAATACCATCACACCTCTAACCATATTGCACGTATCCTTATGAAATAAAGTGTGCACCCTTGTATCACTCATCTTGCCAACAAATATCATGTTTCTTTCCAAACCTAGAATGTGTAGCACACCTGGAAGGGTTCTACTCCTCCCATCCTGCAGCATCAGTCGAACTCTTCTTCGTTCGACAATTTTGGTTGTTGAGTTGTCCCCCAAGAATGCATATCCTCCTTCATATCATTCATATTCATAGAACCATTCTCTATGTGGTGTCATATGATAGGATTCTCCTAAGTCGACCAACCAAACATCTTGATCTAACTATGTACTAGTCAATGCTAGGTACACATCACCTTCCTTATCTGGAGTCGTCTTTCTCTCAGTAGATTGCTTCTAATCGAATCCTATACTAGATTTTGTTTCCTTCAACTTGCAATCCCTTTTGTAATTCATAGATTTAATGAATTTCCAACATCTTCTTGTTTTCAATTGAACTAGAGATTTAGATCTACCCTTCGACTTTGACTTAGAATTTCTACTAGAGAATTTGTCTTTATCTCTATCAACCAGTCGACCTCTTATGACTAATGCATCTTTGGTCGATCATTCCATGTTATTACTTATCATTTATTTTGATAGTAGATATGAAACCATGTCTTCTAGAAGTAATGTGGTTGAATCACTTCATATATCCATGACTAATCTATGCCAGGAGTCTGTAAAAGAACATAATAGGATAACACATTTCTCCTCCTCGGTGATTTTAATATCCACAACAGATAAATAGATTATTATGGTATTAAACACATTTAAATGCTCATTCACCAAACCACCCTCACCCATCTTCATAAGATATATTTTATTTATAAGGAACAACTTATTTACTAGGTATTTTGACTGGTACAAGCTCCCCAACTTGTCCCACAGTTTCTTGGTTTAATCTTCACCTGAGACATTTAGCAGTATTGAATCTGGAAAAAGAATTTGAATCGTACTCCTTTCCCTTCTCTTGAGTTTCTCCCATTCTTCCCTAGACATACCTATTCGAATGGTACCTAGACAGACTAATGCCCATTGTTCTTGATCTACAAGGAGATCTTCAATTTTAAGCTTCCAAAGCTCAAAATTATGGCCATTGAATTTTTTGATCTCTAATCTTGAGATACTCACCATTATTTAAGCACACTCTTTAAATATTTATGACTTATTACTCTAACTAAACCTAGGGTTTAGCTCAGATCCAAGGTTTCTTTTGTGGATAAATTAGTGAGTGCGAACACAGACCAATCTCCCCATTTTGAGCACCCGAAACTAGAACAAAACCAAACAGAATACACTCTTTTCCTTAGGTTCAAAAGAAACATAAAAGATATAAGTTCATACCTTTTTAATCGTCACTTTTTCTCGCAAGTTGTAACTCCAATTTATTGATCAAATTCTTCATAAAAGTATATATTTTCAATAGGAACAAACAAAACTTTGAAAGTGACCAATATCTATATATCTCAATAAACCTATGTAAATAGCCAAGGAGAAATACACACAAATATCATTGGCAATCTTAGTTGGGAAAGGAAAATGTATCATTGTATGAAATAATTAGGAAAAAAATTAAAATCAGTGCCTTGGTGTTGACAAGATCCTTCAACCAGTTCAATGCTTCAATACCCTCATAGCCTCCATAGATTCCATCGTCATCACAAAATCACTTTGGCACAACTAAATCTCTTAGGGCCAAAGTGAGATTCACAAACTCTCGATTATAAATCTGGATCTATTCTCAATTCACCATAATCTCATTATTCCTCTATTATTTCTCCTCTTTTCCTTTGAAATATGCATCTTTTATAGAGTAGAGACAAATCCATGAGGAGGTTCGGATGAGAGGTTAGGATCTCACCAAATCAAGAGAGGCGGGTGAGATCCACACCAATCGGTAAACAACTCATCATGGAGGCTTCTCATCTAGAAGATTTGAGATCTTCTTCTTTTCCCCACGTATGAAAGGTTGTCACACCCTTAAATATGAGCAAAAGGAGACATTGTCACACCTGATAGTGATGCAGACTATGACAAGTAAAGTTTTCACACCTTTCTAGAGTGAAACCTACGACAAGTCTTTAATTTAGGGAATTTTTAGAGTTTCTTGTCTCCAAATGACTTGTTCCCAACTCTCCTTCCAAAATATTATTCCTTTAAGGTGTTGGAGAATAGACAATTTTAGCAGTTGTGAAAAAATTCCCCCTAAAGTATGAAGTTAGAAAGTTTGATAGATGAAATATTTTTCCTAATGGGTATTTAAACAGAGAACACATCGGTTGGAGACCTGCCAAAACACAAGGAAAATTGTAGTACAATAGTTTATCATTGTTGAGGTAGGCATCAAGTCTTTAAGTTAGGGTTTCACGATATTTCTCTTGAGATAGAAGATATATACTTCTTGACCAAATTATCTAGGCGAGGACAAAGGGTATCTCTATCCGGTTTTTGAGGAGGGGGTGTGAAAACTGAGACTCTCATGATAGACCACTATGTTACAGGGGGCTAGTAAAGTCTACAGAAAGATCCCAACTAATAATTTTAGAGATATCTCTTTGAGGAAAATATTATTTACCATTGTACGGGTGGTTGGGAGTCAAGTGATCCATTTAGCTACCAACTCATAGATGTAGTATGATATTGACTATTTGGCGCCTACCATGTTTAACTAGTGTGAGGGATTACTGTAAAACATGAACGATCAACTGACCAAGTGTAAAACTGGTCAGTTGAAACAATTTGTATATGGATCCATTCTAGTTTCCTTTTTCTTGGAGAGGGTTCCTACCTTGTGTCTTTAGAGAAAAGAATGGGAAGAAGATCCCAATCCATGGGATCCACGTATGAAGAGGTGGGTAGAGATCATATCCTACCATGCTGGTGGACCAATTGTATCTTATGATCGTACCTTGTTCAAATGGTTGAAGACCCAGCTCATTATGATTGAAGATTATGCATATGGAGGGGTAAACTTGTAGGGAGACCTAGATATTTTTCTCTTAGAGGGGCACCAGTGGGGAAATGCAGGTAAAAATAAAGAAAAAATATTTTTCTTTTAATATTATATATATATTTATTTGTATGGTTGCTAATTATCTTTCAAACTATAGGCATTTGTCACCCAAGACTGTATGGGGATTCACCTATCTAGCGAGGGGGTGAGATCGATGCCATGGTGGCACGAGACCAAGATTTTGATGATGATATCAAAGAGATCAAGCACAACCTCAAGGGGTTGACTATCGACAATGATCCCAGATATAGAGATGAATGACTTGCCTCGTGGAGTTCAGTGCCAAACTGCGAAAGTTTCAGGATGGATAACCCATCTTCTTCAATGAGTGGCTCAGGAGGTAGTGTGTTACCGCCAACACCACCATTATGATCTATTAGTGGTCATGTTTACCATCGACATTTATGATTTCGAAAGCTACAAGCTTCAATATTTTTTGTAATCGTTTTGAGAAAACAATTTTTTTTTCAACTTTAATATAAAAGTGATTTCTATTCATGTTCTTATGGTGTGTACAATGCGTATGTGGTTTTGACACAAATGTATATCTAACACATAATTTTCTAAAGCATATGTAAGTGTGTTTAAATATCTCAGAATGTGTTGATATTCTAAATAGTCAAAATTCCTTTCCATGAGACGTACTCGTAAAAATATCCCGAAGAGAGTGGGGTTTCTAATATAATAAACATTAGGAAATTGTCATACCATGAGTTGAGAATCCAATTGGATAACCAAATGGTGAATTCCAATTGAAACGGATTTGGATAATAGTTCAATTAATGCACTATATTTCACTATATTATTATTTACGTGACCAATACATATGCCATGTAAACATATTAACTCGTCAGTGGGGGTATAGATATCCCACATAGCAGATGCAAGGTTCTGAGTATTACCTAGCACCATAAACAAATCCCACATGAGGCAGAGAGAATGTCGACATTTGCAAACCAATAAAAAATCGTGATAAGCAACAAACAAAAATCGCGTAAAAGTTTAGAAAAGAAGATCACACCAAATAATGATACAATATATACAAAGCACAAATGTAGATTAACTCTAAGCATAGTAATTTTTAAGGTAAATCCCATTTTGAGGCTCACCCAAAGGAACACCATCATAATCGACTAACTAATAATCCCCTTTCTCTAAGACATGTTTGAAAATGTAAGGTCCATTCCATAAAGGCTCAAATTTAGCGACTCCTAGTATATCACAATCCTGATCATATAAAAGGACCAAGTCGCCTTCGAAAAAAACATGAGGTTTAATAGTCTTTTCATACTGAGCTTTGACATGTTTCTTATGAGTTTCGTTATCCAAAGCAACATCATGTTGAGTTTCATCTAGTTGAGTCAAATGCAAAAGACATTCTTCATCGGTCATTGCGTTAGGAAGTAATTCGATAGGCAGTTTCAAGGATAGTATTTCACACTCGATCGGTAACACGACTTCTAAACCATAAACAAGCTGAAATGGAGTGAATCATGTGGTTGTTTTAACTAAATTATGATATGCCCATAACACTGAAAATAACAAAGTATGCCAATTTGTTTTATGAAACCCTATCATCCTACGAAGCATAGTGGTCAAAGTTTTGTTGGTATCTTCGACTTGACCGTTGGCTTGTGGGTAATAAGGAGTTTAGTTTTCATGCCATAAAACCAACTTGGTCATTAATTATGACATCATATGATTGCTAAAATGAGTGCCATGATCAGTGAAAATAGCTTGGGGCACACTGAATCGAGTGCTAATGTGATTAAACACAAAAAGTGCTATGGTTTTCCCGGTATTATTGAAAGTAGGCATTGCCTCGGCCCATTTAGTGAAATAATCCACGACAAAAATAATGTACACATTCCCCCTACCCAAGTGAGGGTTACATTTCATGAAGTGAATGACCCATTTGGAAAATGGACCGGTGGAAACTACAAGGTGAAGAGGAGTAGGAGGTGCATGAGATTTGCGATTATAAATTTGGCGTGCATGGCACTTTTGGACTGCAAGAATACAATCTTTAAATAAGGATGGCCAAAAGTATCCTTCCCTCAAGATATTTTGTGTAGTGGCATATCCATACATATGACCACCACATGCACCAGCATGGAAATCATTAAGTGATCTTTCAGATTCTTTGTGTGTTAGACATCGTCAAAAAATGGAATTGACACTGCAACGATAAAGTGTATCACCAATAATGATGTATTGGTGAGCTTGGTACTGAATACAACGACGGTATGTACTAGACAAATTGGGCCAAAAGGTTTGAGTTTGGAGATAGATGATAATATATCCATACCACGGATCAAAAGAGTTGATCAGAAAAAGTGATTCATCGGGAAATGTCTCCTCTATCAAACTCTTTGCTTCAGAAGATGGAAGGTCACAAATCAACTCTGAAAAGACTAAGGATTTCTTAGATTTGGATCTTTCTAATTCTAAATCAAATTCCTGTAGGATGACAATCCATTTGGAATATTTTCCCCCAAGAACTTCAGGGGTCAAGATATGTTGCATGGGGTTACAATCGGAAATAACAATAGTTTTACGAAGGAGAATATAATGACGAAAATGTTGGACTAATTGAACAACATCCAAAACCAATTTCTCCACATGTGAGTATTTGACCTCGATCAGAGAAATGGTTTTAATAATATAGTACATCACATGTTCATCATGTGAATCATCCTCTTGAACCAACACCATAGCAATGGTACTGTCAGAAGCAACAAGGTAGAAAAAGTAGTCACAACTACAATTGGGGGGATATAATAAATATGTATGGGTTAACGCATGTTTTAGGGCCTCAAAGGATTGTTGAGAAACTTCATCCCATATTAAAGGAACCACTTTCTTAATTAGTCTAATTAAAACTTTGGTTATTTCAACATAATGAGGAAGAATTGACGTAAAACATTTTCCTTCCCTTGCAAACTTTGGAGTTGGCATAATGTCGAAGGAGGATTCAGATTAACAATAGCCTCAATATTTGAAGGATCTACATATATCCCTTTCTTGGAGATAATAAAAGCAAGGATACATCCTGATTCCACACAAAAAACACATATATGGGGTTTTAAGCGAATATTGTAGAACCGACATATGAGGAATATCGCATGAAGATGGGATAAATGATCTTGACGTCGCATAGAATGTGCAGGTAAATTGTCAAGATATGGTTGAAAAATATTCTTAATATCATGGAAAGTGTAAGACATAGCTCTTTGAAAAGAAGCGCCAACATTTTTAAGTTCAAAAGGGAGTTTCTTATAAGAAAAGGTACCCCAAGGACAAATGAAATTATTTTTATGTTGATCTGAAGGAAGTATGTTAATTTGATTATAACCAGAGAAACCATCCATAAAGGAGACAATTTCACTGCCAGCACAATCATCAACGATCTGGTCAATGAAAGGAGTCGGGTAATTATCTTTAGGGAAAGTCCTATTGATATCACGGTAATCAAAACATGCACGAATCGTACCTTGTTTCTTGGTGACTGAGACAATATTTGAAACCCAATCGGTAAGAGGTACTGGATAAATGAAACCTTCTTTGAGAAGTTTTTCAACTTCCATTTTGATAGCAATGACTTTTCTAAGGTGAACTTGATGAAGATTTTTCTGGACAGGCTTGACTCCAGGATATGTCTTAATCTCATGAACTACAATATTTGGGTCGATCCTAGGAATTTCTTCATAGGACCAAGAAAAAATGTCAGGGAATTCTTTGAAAAGTGCTCTGTAAATGTTAATTTATTCAGGAGAACAAGAGCGACTGATATGAGTTTTTTCCATGATTCCAGGTTTGATTGAAATATCAATAGGAATAGTAGCAGAAATGACTCCCAAATTCCCGTTAGATAAAACATCATAATGGAGGATAGGAATGGGAGGATTAGGAGATACCGTAGAATGAGTCTCAAGCTCAGGTATAGGGGAAAAGGAGGAACGATGATTTCCATCATCCCATGGAGTTTCTTCTAAGGACATAACTTCCATGATACCTTCATAACTGGGAAGATTATCATTGAAAGGATCAGGGGAAGTTAGAGAGACAAGCCAGATAGAGTGAGAATACTCATATAATATTGGACTCATTTGATCAGAGGCATCATAAGGATATGCAGAGGCATATTGGATGGCTTCATAAGCCAATTCAACTGGGCTAAGTGGCATTCAATCATCGTAATTATTGTATTTTTTGGAGTAGGAATTATCCATGGATCATATGAACCAAGGGATTTACTAATACCAGTCGAAATCATATTGATTTGGGTGAAAAAAGGAGAAATATTAGGTGGAGGGAGTGGAAAAGTTCCTAATAACGTTGAATATTTTAAAATACCCACACCAACATTCTCATAGGAGGAGGTCATGGTGTTCTCTATAAAAGGAACACTACCGACACATGAATCAAAATTAAAGTAGGCAAGTTGGTCAACTGTAACTATTTTTCCTTGATGGGGAAAATGTAGTACACAGAACAAGGTAGAAACTACGATATTCATGGTGTAGACCCAACTACGTCCCAAGAGAAGATTGTAGTCTAGCGGATCATCAACTATTTCAACTTCAACAATGATTGTTTTACTTTCCAATACGATTGGTAATGCATTAATAACTCCATATGGTTTAAATCCTCTACCGTCAAAATATTTTAATGTATTAAGTGATTGATTTATGGATGGAGAGCCAATAACTTTCCAATAGTTAAAAGACATCACACACGTTGAGGATCCTTCACAATAACAATACAAAAAATTGTCTTATCTCGTACGAGAACCTATATTTGAAATGCGAGTTGATGAGGAAGTCTTGGAATATGAGTTTCCAAGTCAAAGGCTATCATATTCAAATCATTAGGGTCAAATATACCTATATATGATAACAGTGCTTTCTGTTGCGTAGGGAAACTTTGAATAACTTCGAGAGTCGACATCGCAGAGGGTGGTTGAGCTAAATATTCCATAATATTTTAGTTTTGAGTAGATCATGCATGAAGATTAAAAATATGACTTATGAATAACAACTTTGGGAGGTGGTCAAATAACTATTTTAAGTCTAGGTTTAACAATTTGCAAAGAACCTGAAGGGGATGGAGTAGATGCAGAAGGTTGATCATTAACCTTGTTGGTTGTAGACTAATAGTCTTTGGCTCATGTAGTAAGTGAGACATCTTTATCTTTATTTTTAGTACACATAAGTACATAAGAGTTATTTTACATAGAGGGTTGATCTTGAGTGACCATTTGAGTTTGTTAAGAGGGAAAAGGATTAGTTAATACAATAGGTGCAGTATATGTTCCTTTAAGAAAATGGTTAACGTCTTCTCGACGTAGACAATCCTTGTGTTATAACCCTAATTTGCACCATACATGCTTACCTGGCATCAGGCCATCTCAGATCCCTTCTTTTCCAAAACACTACTGAACAACTCTTATAAAATCTCCATTTTTAAAAGTCCACGCTAGCTGACCCACTACAACCCACGTGGATCTACAGTTTCCACGCTAGCTGGCCCACTACAGCCCGCGTGGACCTTCAAAAGCACGAAAAAAGGAAAGTTTCCGACAAAACACACAGCTTTGGGTGAGTTAATTGAATCTTCTGGCCATGCATGGCCGAGGGTTCATCCAAATACCTAGATTCTTCTAGCCTGTTAAAGAAGGGTTAGGGGTCCTATTTGGAAGAGGAGAATAAGAGTAAAGAAACTCTGCCCAATTGCACATTCCCATTGTCCCAACCCTTTAGCCATCCTTGTGCAAAGAGAGATACAAATAAAATAAGTTGGAGGGCATTTGAAGAGGAGCCCAAGATCAAGATTCACATAACAGTGGTTGGTCTCGACATTGTAAGTTGATTCATTAAAGTTAATAATAAAGAAATGTTTTTCCTGTCCCTCTATATGAGTTCTTCATAGCTTAGTGAATATATGTTTGAATATCTAACCCATTAATTTGTAGAACAAATGCATGTAGAGTTTGTTGCTTGTTTTGTACGCAGTTCAGTATTAGGAGGATAGCTGCTAGCAAGCGATCAAGCATGAAGAAGGATCGACATCGAATGTCCGAAACAAGGTACGTTTGTTTAACCATGTATTTGCTTGAAAGAAATGGGGATTAAGTTTGGGACAGCGGTAGAAAGTAGGATTCTTTTGGTCTTATTTGCATGCATAATATAACCCTAAATGCTAGTCCATAGGGGGATTTCCCACCACAACAAAATTAGTGACCATACTGGGGAAGTCTCTAGGGTTCCTGGGAATATTTTTGGGTAGTTTTAAAAGACTAGTTTTCTTTCCTGTTTTTTGAAGTTTCTGCAAAGTCTGAGCTAACAGAGAGTCTAGTCTTCCATACCATCTATCTCTGTTATTTTCTTGATTGTATTTTTTGGAGACCCACAGAGGTACACGTGGCCTGCATAAGGTCTTCACGCATGTACTCGCGCCCTACTTTCTTGCAACCCGCGTGTAAACACTAGCTGAAGAAGTAACAATAACGTGTAGATTCCAGAACATTTTTGAGGTAGTCATCCTCTTCCCTGTCAGAATCAGTCATTCTCAGGGGTTTTCTAGAACTCTTTCTAAAGTCTTGGTTGTTTGCAGTCTCATCTCAGATTGGTTTGTTATATGAATTTTTTCCTTACATTGTTTTCTTTTTTCTGTTAAAGAGAGTGTCTAAGCCTTCAGGAGATCTTGGTTCTCAATATCAGTGGTCTCTTCCTGGTTTGGATTATCTATTTTTACTTGTTTCATAGTTTTATAGATACACGCGGCCTGTATAAGGCCAACGCACGTGTACACACCCTCTGGATCTACACAGCTCCCGTGCACACGCTTGCTGTTGGATTGCCAGTAGTGTGCTTGTGCAAGATAGTTTTTGTTGAGGGTAAGGCAGTCATCCTTTCCCTTGACAAGAGTTATACCTATCAAGTTTTTGAATCTTTGTCCTAGCAGTCAGTAGCTTAGGGTTGATCTTAGCCTTAACTTGTCTTTTTCATTTAAAAGTTGTCATTAAAAATTTTCTTTAGGGTTTTTAGACAAGTGTGAGAGTCCTTTTTTAAGTTGCTATTGTGGGCCAGAAGTTTTTTCTTGGTTTTTGACTTGTTGATATTTTTCCTTTTTGCTTTGTCAGCATTCAAATAAAAAAAAAAAAATCTCTTTCATTTTCTTGTTTGGTTGAAAAGTGTGGTTTTGCCTTAGTAACCAGGGAAAAGTATTTTCTTTATTAAGTTCTTGATATTTTACTTAGATCATAAGTAGCTTGTAGTCGAGTGAAATCCTTCTTTAAGTTTGTTGATTCAAAATCTCTTAGAAAATATAAAAAAAAAAATTGAAAAGTTGTTGAAAATTTGCGTTAAGTGAAAGTTTTTGTTTCCAGCTTTCTGTTCATTTTTTACTTACATCTTTCAAACATCATTAGTTTCACTTTCATACCCCTTGACATATGACAAGACATAAAATTAACGCTAAATCTAAAATTTATTATACTTTTATGTTTGTAGGGATAACCAACTAGTTCAGGATTAGGGCCTTGGATTAGGTTGGAGAGGAAACTCTTCAAGGCCATTAAAATCAAACATTGGAGTCTGAGTTAGGGAGTGTCCAAGTCTAGTATCGTGAAATTTATCCGTTACCCCCCTCTAACACAGGGGATAAACATGAGGTTGCGTGCGGAAAAGTAGCGGAGATAACCCCTCCAAAGCTGGACCAATCGTAGTGGAGAACACATATAGAGGGCTTGTTTTGGGATTCCGTCGATTACATTTTCCACGGGGCTTTGTGGGTCTCGAATATTTTCGAGGTCCTCATTTGTCTTCCAGACCACTTTCTTTCGATACCCTTGACATGTTTCAGGCTCGATACCTCGTTCATTGTGGTCTACCCGACTTTCGATTGTACCCGCCTGGTGATTGTTCGCGCGCTGGCAACCTAGTTGCCTATCTTTGTTAGGGACATACACAGGTGACTGCGGGGGTATACCGTGGTACCTAGGACAGACATTGGGCCATGCTTTGTAGATTATACCTAGAGAGTGCTTCCATTTTCGAGTTACACTTGAACCAGTTGTTGTAACTGTTCTTCCAATTAATTTAGTGTTTGCTTGTCTTATCTTATAGGGACTTTTTTAGTGCATGTTGTTTTTGAATGGTTAGACTACCCTAGTATGTCTTTGATCTCCTCACACAGTGGAGGATCACGATCTCCTCCAGTCATGAAGGCTTCTTGGCCTGCCACCGGTTACACTGGAGCCACCCCCGCCACCACTAAGGTGAAAGCTAGACCAAAAAGGGTCTTTTGAAGTAACCAGGTCATAAGAAATTGTGCCCGACCAACATTCAGAGGAATCAACTATCTTAGACTTTGAAGTGCACGCTCTTGGTCCACCTGAAACCTACATCACTGATCTTTCGGCACCCATCATCGTACTGATTCATCCTTACGAGTGCCAGACAGTGTCGTACACAGCAATGGAAACAAATGTTGTTACTCCTTTTGGGAATTCTTCAATTCCCACTATGGTCATCACCACAGGAGAGTTTCCACCTCCTAACCCACCATCACAGGTCTGATCCACCATGGTCTCGATCGCCTCTACATCACACAGTGGTCTGATCCCATCTCTGGTGGCGGCCACAACCCCTTTCACACCAAGTGCGACAGGCCCTTCATTCTCATACGGGATGCCTAGTTCAGGTACAAGTTCTGTACTTTCCTACTCCACTTCACAGACTTCAGGTTTGGGGGTAGGGAGCTCTAATGCTCCTCTGCAAGGACACATGGGGGACACTCCTTCTCCTTTTAATTCTTTCCCTTATGGGGGAGGTCATATACCTCCTTCATCCCCTTCACTCGGTGGCTCGCATCAGCAATCCGTCGGGCCACCTACACACCATAGTTTATTTGGAGCGGGGATTCAAGGACCAGCTTCGCATAATATGTCAGTCGGTTCAACACCGTTTTCTTTATTCGGTGTGTTTGGTAACAATGCCTTATCGTCAGCTACTTTCCCAACTGGGGGCAACCTCGGTGTAGGACAACCTATTCCTATGCAGGGTACTATTCCTGCACAGGGGGCACACCCAGGAACTTCTTTTGTAGCAAGGCCTTGTAATTCTTGGTAGGGATTAGTTCCCTCATCAGGAATTTCGATCTGGGGTAATTCTTTTCACAATCAATGGAACCCTGGACAAAGAATTATGCCTATCCCCATGGGACCGACATGGGGAAATCCTTCCCAAATTCCTTTGAATGTAATGCATGCCCAACCATCTATGTCATGTTTTGGAAATCAGTCGATGATGTCTCCTCACATGAAAAATGCATATGCTGGCCATGGCCATGGTTTTTACCAAAACCCAGGCCAGTAGCTGAACTTTTCCTGGCAACCTGGTGCCAGTAAAACACCTTGGTATAATGGTCCTCTTCACAAATTAAGTAAGGATACTTGGGTTTCCATTTTTGTGCTTCCTCAATAGGTGGTGTTTTCGGTTTATCCTTTTGTTGGGAATTTTGTTTAGCTTTACATTTTCCCTTTTTATTATTTCTGTATGGTTGGTCCTTACCAGATGTCGTGGTTTCAACTGTGTTAATTTCCGAATTTTTATCTGGAGAAATAGGAGAAGTAGTAGTGGTAGTAACTTGAGTTGTACTAGGGGTAACTTTAGATTGATTTGAATGTTTTCCCTTAGGTTATTAAGTGACAGAACCAACCACACCATCAACATCATGTGATTCTGTAGTAGAGATAGAAGTTGGGTTTGTCGAAGGTCTAGGAGCACTGGGAATTAAATCATACAAAGTGTCAGATTGTGAATAAACAAGATCTAAATACTGATCATGAGCAATAGCTTGTTATTCTATTAAGGCACCCCCCTGTATGGTCACCATATTTGTTGTTGATAAATTAGTGAGTGTGGACACAGACCAATATCCCTAGTTCGAGCACACGAAACTAGAATAAAACCAAACATAATACACTCTTTTCCTTAGGTTCAAAACAAACATAAAAGATATAAGTTCATACCTTTTTAATCGTCATTTTTCCTCACAAGTTGTAACTCCAAGTTCTCGATCAAATTCTTCGTAAAAGTATATATCTACAAGAGGAACAAACAAAATAGTGAAAACGACCAATATCTATATATCTCAATAAACCTATGTAAATAGCCAAGGAGAAATACACACAAATATCATTGGAAATATTAGTTAGGAAAGGAAAATGTATCAATGTATTAAATAATTAGGAAACAAATTACAATTGGTTCCTTGGTGTTCATAAGCTCCTTCCAACAGTTCAATGCTTCAATACCCTCATAGCCTCCATAGATTCCATCATCATCACCAAAGTACTTTGGTACAACTAAATCTCTTAGGGCCAAAAATATATTCACAAACTCTCAATTAAAAATATGGATCTATTATCAATTCACCATAATCTCATTAATTCTCTATTATTTCTCCTCTTTTCCTTTGGAAGATGCCTCTTTTATAGAGTAGAGAGGAAGCGATGAGGAGGTTAGGATGAGAGGTTAGGATCTCACAAAATAAGGAGAGGTGGGTGAGATCCACACCGATCAGTAAACAACTCATCATGGAGGCTTCTCATATAGAATCTTCAATATCTTTTTCTTTTTCCCACGTACAAAATGTTGTCGCACCCTTAAATATGAGCAAAAGGTTACATTTTCTCACCTGATAGTGATGTAGATTTCGACAAGTAAACTTGTCGCACCTTGCTAGAGTGAAAACTATGACAAGTCTTTAGTTTAGGGTATTTTTAGATTTTCTTGTTTCCAAATGACTTCTTCCCAACCCTCCTTCCAAAATATTTTTCCTTTAAGGTGTGAGAGAATAGATAGTTTTAGCAGTTGTGAAAAAATGTTGTATAAGAGTTGTTAAACCAATATTTGATACCACATGTTAGGAAATGAGGAAGACTTCCACACTAGACCTAGCATAAGAGAGGAAGAAGTATTTAATCAAAAAAGTAAATGACAAATAAAACACACAGTACATAGAGATTTTACCCTGGAAACCCAAACGAGAAAACCAACATTCCTTGATCATTTTTCTCTCTTGTTGTCTTATTCCTTCATAATAAAAGGTTACATGCCTAACCCTGGTCTACACCTAAGACACAATCGACATCATACCTTTTTTCTTTACACAAGAACAAACCTGTAGCCAATTTGAATTACATCTACCTGACCATCAACCTTTTAAACAATTTCTCTAAATATTAGATTTTAAAGCATTACAACATGCCTTATTTATAGGATTTACAGTACAAATGATCTAGGAGGATATCGGTGGCCACCCACCTATTCCAAATGGATCCTTTTGAATTTTTTTAGTTCAACACGTTCTTATGTAATTCTTTGTAATTATGGGTTCTACACTTCTAGGGTTGTTTGAAGCCGTACACAGCTTCCAGGTTGAGATTGGTGGCCGTCTACCTAATCCAAATGGATTATTTTGTAAGTTTTAATGTAAGTATGCCATTTTGTACCTTCAGGGCTGTTTTGGGGCCCTAAACAATGTTTTTTTGGATTTACATAGTCAAATTGTAGACAAAGTTCGATTTTGATGACATAATGTGTAGTTATCGAAAATACCTTTCCAGCGAGCTATCACATGCCTAAAATGGAGGTTGTATGAAAAATTTACGACCCAGGGAAGTTGAGGTACCAACTTACCCATCGAGGGCCACGTAACGTTTGGCATTTCATCTCCTAGGGTTAGGTTTTTGGATGTATAGGCTTTTGGAATTCATGAGTAATTTTAAAAATGCCTCTAGAGCCTCATTGTAATCATTCTTCTCAAACAGATGTGCGTAGTAGCCACATCTCTTCTCAGAGATAGCTACCACCATTCGAGCAAGTTATTATTAGTTCTGCAGTTTTATAGTTTCGACCTATTTTATTTATTCAATAGAAGTTATTGTTCACTGTATATATGTTTTTATTCTCAGTCTGTTATTCTTTTTTTTCCTCTCATAAATTTGAATCAGTTGTATCAGAGAGGTTTTCTCTTCATTTATCTTTCTTCTTACATGTCCCCGGCAAGATCTGGGTACAAGAAGTTGGGACTCGAACTAGTCGATCCTTTGCAAGATCATCCATGCCGAGCTCAACAAAAATCCATGGGGGATGAGAATAAATATGATGGAGTAGGAGATCTTTTTAAAATGTTGATCGAGGAAGCCCTTGCATGACAAAGGAATGAAATGATGGAAAACTTTGCACAGATCCTTCGACGACTTCCAATAGGAGACACATCTTCATCAAGAAACCATGCAACCCCCTTCAAGGTACAATTAAATTTTGATATTCCATTATTTGAAGGACTAATAGATTCATATGTTGTAGATAAATGGATGAATATGCTAGAAGGGTATTTTTTGGTCCACATTTTTGTCGACAGGGAAAATATTACTTTTGCACTCCTCAAGGTCGTCCCCCATGTTAAGTACTGGTGGTATACTTACTCTCAGCAAAGGGCCATAGAGGAATCTAAAATATTTGCAGTCACCCCCACATGGGATTCCTTCATGGATGTCGTTAAAGAACAATACTACCATGTTGGGAGCTACGAGGACCAGTACACAAGATGGACCAGACAATACTATATTTCACCAATATTTTCCATACCCTATGCACCAAATTGGGTATCAAAGACTCTGAATGACATCTAGTTCTCAAATACCGCGGTTGTCTACATAGATACATTCAAACAGAAATTGAATTTCTGGACATCGCATAATTAGGTGCATCTTATAGATATGTTGTCAATATCAAGAATAAATTTAAGATGAAGAGGCGAGAGTTTGGATCTACAAACTCCTCACAGCCGAAGCAGGGAAAAGGTGGTCCCAACCCACAAAAAATGGACAAAGAAAAGATGGCCACTCTCAGGAAAATGAATCCAAGATGCAACCCAAGAAGGGTAATGATAAGTCAAATAAGGACATGGGAAAATGGTGTGAATACTATAAAATGCCTTGGCACAACACCTAAGAATGTTTCTCCAAATAGTCACTGGTGGCCAAGATGAAAGCTTCCAACTCATAAGCAGATTATGACTCCGAATCAAATCCAGAAAGTGGGAAGTGAATCATCGATGTCGAACCCAGTGCCACTGTCACTACCACCAAATTCCAACCAAGAGAACCAGAAGAACCAGAGGAAGTGGAACACATATTTCACTCACAGGTGTGGGTAAAGGGGACTCTACTACATTTCATTGTCGATAGTAGAAGTCAAAATAACCTAATTTCAGCAGAGGTTGTCAAGTGACTGGACCTATCGATAACACCGCACCTATATCCCTACACCATCAATTGGATTCAGCAAGGATGAGATCTCTGCATCAACCAACAGTGTCATCTTCCCTACAACATCAAGCCCTTCAAAGATGAGGTATTGTGTGATATTGATCCCCTTGAAGTTTGTGATGTTCTTTTAGGCCAACCATATTTGTGGAAGAGACATGTTGTGTATGAGTCTAGACCCCATAGTGTTATTATTACTTTAGGTAGACAATTTTGCAAGATACCAGAGGTAGCACCACCTATTGCTATTTATTTAATATCTTCTAAGCAATGCAGTAAGGTCATTTCACAAACCAGTAAGTTTGTCTTATTTGTGATCCATGCCCATAGTAAGAAGAAGGCCACCACCACATTTGTGACCTCTACACATAGCCTCTCTTTGCAGCAGAATAAAGTGTAAGGGATCATGGAAGAGTACAAAGACATGTTCTCCTCACCCACCAAGGTACCGACGCACTGCCAAGTCAAGCATCCAATTGATCTAACCCCCGGTGCACCATTGCCTAATGGACCAGTCTATCATTTCTCGTTGATGGAAATTGAGGAAATAAAGCACTAGATCCAATAGTTGCTTCAAAAGGGGCACATCTGACCCAACTCCTCCCCTTGCGAAAGCCCGATTGTGATGGTGCAGAAGAAAGACAGGAGATGGCGGCTTTGCATTGATTACAGAGAATTAAACAAAATCATAGTCAGTAACTGGTACCCAATTCCCCGAATTGATGACCTTCTTGACCAACTCGAGGGGGGGAATTTATTTAGCAAGATTGACCTAAAGTTTGGCTACCACCAGGTTCCCATCGAACCAACTGATGTATGGAAGACAACTTTCAAATTTAAAGAAGGTCTCTTCGAATGGTTGGTCATGCCCTTTCGCTTAACAAATGCACAAGAAACTTTCATGAGATTGATGGATGATGTATTGAGACCCTTCACCAACTCTTTTGTGGTGGTATATATGGATGACATCCTCATATTCAATGGAACTTGGGAGGAGCACATGCAACATATTCAATAGGTTTTGGGCACTCTATGACAACACAAGCTATATGCCAACTTGGAAAAATGTTTCTTTGGAATGAACAATGTCCAATACTTGGGCTACATTGTTGATGAGCATGGGGTATATGTAAATACATCTAAGATACAAGTCATTCATGACAGGTCAGCTCCGACCACACTAATTGATCTTCAAAGCTTCTTGGGGCTTTCCAACTTCTACCAAAGGTTTGTGTTGGGATTCTCCCATATTGCATGGGCCCTCATCCAAGTAACCAAGGGAGATGGAAAGGAAAAGTTCGCATGGGGGCAGGAAAAAAAACAAGCATTTGATGATCTGAAGCATCGCTTGTGCTCATCTTTAGTACTCTCCTTACCTAATCTGCAACAATCATTCGATATTGATATTGATGCCTCTGACTATGTTGTAGGTGTAGTTCTCACTCAACATGGTCATCTAGTAACATACCATGGTGATACACTCTCAAATAATGTCCAGAAATACCCCACCTATGACAAGGAAATGTATTCCATTGTGCAATCATGTCGTCAATGGAAACATTACAATATGGGAAAGGAGACAATCATCCACACTGATCGCAAGCCTCTGCAGTTCATGCATACACAGGGGAAGTTGCAAGATGATCGCCATCAAAATTGGTCCACATACCTACAACAGTTCCATATCAACATCAAGTATAAAACATGGAGCAGAAATCATATTGCTAACTTCTTCATTCACCCTCCCATTATTGCACTCATCACAGTGCTCCATTCCTATGGGCATGAGGCATCTGAGTGGCCCCAACTTTATCAGTGTGACCCTAACTTCGCCACCACCTATCAAATCTTTGGTACAAGAGTTAATGTCACCGATTTTCACATCCAATATGGATGGTTATGACATCTGGGCCAACTTTGTGTTCCCACAAGCGAGTGTGCAAAATTGATTTGGGAGGCTCACTACATTCAGATGGAAGGTTATTTTGGTGTGGATAAAATTGTGGTCATTCTACAAAAAAAAATTTATTGGCCATAACTTCAACAAGACGTTGACAAGTATATTGTATCTTTCACTTCTTGTGCCATTTCCAAGCCATCCATTTATAATCAAGGCTTATACACCCCTCTTCCTACTCCTAAGAGGCCTTGGGAATCCATATCTATGGATTACATGTATGGCCTTCCATCCACCAAGAACGACAATGATTGTGTATTTGTGGTGGTTGATCGGTTTTCGAAGATGGCCATTATCACAGCCTGCAAGAAGATAATCATAGTGGAAGATACTACCAATATCTTCTTCGAACGACTGTGGGTCCATTTTGGGATATAATATACCATCACCTCATATCGAGACAGCAAGTTCCCTAGCACAATTTGGTCAAGTCTATGGTCACTATTGGTCACAACAGGGCCATGATCAACACCAGGTACCACACCAGTTTCAGGTGGGAGACAAGGTATGGTTACATTTGTAGAAAGAGCGCCTTATAGGGCCCCATCAAAATCTCTTCCCACTTTGTTATGGGCCTTACACTATCACCAAGGTTGTGGGTGGCAATGATTTTGAGCTCAACAATCCACCCTTCCTTGGCTTGCACCCAATATTCAATGTGGATCTCCTTCGGCCATATTTTCCACCATTATTAGACACCTCAGAGATTGTAGAACAATTGACATCAAAAGAGCTCAACCCTAACTACATGGAACATGCATCCACTAATCAGATAGTGGGCATATAGGTCAAGGGAACTCGTGAGTAGAGGATCTAGATTTATCGAGTTGTTAAGGCAGGGTAGCTCCTACACTAAGTCAAGTGGCTCACATAGGGCCAAATTCAGCATAAATTTCCTCACCTAATGGGGAAATTCAATGCAATGGATACCATTGCTTCTTGAGCATGGGGAGGACTGATCCAAGCGGATATTGGTGGCCACCCACCTATTCCAACTAGATCCTCTTAATTGTTTTTAATTCATCACGTTCTTCTATAATTCTTTGTAGATGTGGTTTCTAAACTTTCAGGGATATATGAACCCCTACACATCTTACAGGTAGATATTGGTGGCTTCCCACCTAATCCAACTGGATTATTTTGTATTTTTCATGTCAATACATCTTTATGTACTTCGAGGGATGTTTTGGGGCCCTAAACAATGTTTTTTTGGCTTTCCATAGTCAAACTATAGATGGAGTTAGAGTTTGATGGAATAATGTGTATTTATCAAAAAGACCTTTCCAACAGGCTATCACGCGCCTAAAACAGAGGTCGTATGCAAAATTTATGACCCTAGGAAGTTGAGGTACCAACTTACCCATTGGGGCCCACATAACATTTGGCGTTTCATATCCTAGGGTTAGATTTTTGGATGTCTAGGGTTTTGGAATTAATGAGTAATGTTAAAAAGGACTCTGGAGCCTCATTGTAATCATTATGATCAGACGGATGCGTGTAGAATCCACATCTCTTCTCAGAGATATCTACCACCATTCGAGCAAGTTGTTTTCAATTCTGGAGTTTTACAGTTTTAGCTTATTTTATTTATTCAATAGAAGTTATTGTTCACTGGATATCTTTTTTTTTCTCAGTATATATTTGTTATTGTATTCAATTCGTTCCACTCATAAATCCATATCAAGGGAAAACCCTAAAGAAAGGCACCCAAAAATAGTTACAGATTCGTGTAGATCATTGGCTACAAATCCCGTGAATCTTGGGATTCTATTACAATCGACTCTATGTCGGTTTACCAGTCGACCTCCATTCTACCTTCAGTCAGTTTCCATGCACCTATATATCAACCTCTTGTTAGTTGACCTCTTCGACATTTTGTCGATTTCTTTGACTTCAAATTTACCCAGTCGAACCACCTCAACCTTTTATTTTCAGTTTTAGTCAATCCACCTCGACTAGAATTTTAATGCAAAGAATATAACAAACCAAAAAAATTGACCCTTCTCAGGTCTCTCAAACAACAAAAACAATTAGATGCATGTGCCAATTCTAACAGTCAGCCTATAGTCTGTTGGTCACTATAATTGCTTAATTGATTTTAAACAATCAAGTGATACATAAATTATCAACCCAGGGAAGTCTTTTATTTCAAATATAACCACGCACTATATATTCTCAATCCCAAAAGTGACTCAGTGTTGTAGTAAAGAAACTTATACTACTCATACTTGCTTAAATAAACTAAATCTCTGAATTAAATCACAGGAAAGTAATTCCCCTATTGCAAATCTTTAAAGTTTAATCTAAGATACCTGGATTACATTAAAATAACACTGCAATGGGAAAGAACAACTATTCTGCAATCAGAGAATAGGACCCTTACTCTCAACAGAGACTTCAACACTAACACTCTTTCATGAAAACAGTAATGCAGAAAACAATTAACTCTATCTAACAGAGAACAAAGCCACCTAGTTCCTTTCTTTCTAAGCAGGAGCCTTGAGCCTTATTTATGTTTTAGAACACTTGTGAGGTTGAGGTTTACAGAGAACAGGGTAGTCTGATCCCTTCCTTTCTGAGCAGGGATCCCTAACCCAGTTTCTGGCTAGCACCAATGAAAGTCTACAGAGAACAGGATGTTTTGGTTCTTTCCTTTCTGAGCAGGAACCCTTAACCCAATCCCTGGCTAACACACTTGCAGAGGTAAATGAAATATACAGAAGACAAGGTGTTGTAATTCCTTTCTGTCTGAGAAGGAACCCTTTTAACCAAATCCCTGGCTAGCACACTTGCATTAGTAAATGAAATCTACAGAAGACAAGGTGTTTTAATCCCTTCCTGTTTGAGCAGGAACCTTTCACCAAATCTCTGGCTAGCACACTTGCAGTGGTAAACGAAATCTACAGAAGACAAGGTGTTTTTGATTCCTTCCTGTCTGAGCAAGAACCTTTAACCAAACCTCTGGCTAGCACACTGGTAGAAGTAAATGAAATCTACAGAGGGTAGGATATTTTGATTCCTTCCTGTCTGAGTAGGAACCTTTAACCGAATCTCTGCTAGCCTTATAAAATCATCACACAAGATTGCTGATAAAAAGAATTACAAATTCCATTCAATAAACTAAGACAGATTCAGTAGTGTTTCAGCAAAGCAGAATCCATTAAAAACAGTGTTTCAGCAAATGACAGTTTAAACAAAGCATGAACAAAAAATATACTAACACACTTCTAACTAATGGGTGAATCTTGTGAAGAAGGTGGGCCCTCCCTTCTCACAAGATTCCCCTGAACAAAAAGCTAGAGAAGGATACTCAAAGCAGTATTATATTCATCTGTCAAAATATCACATTACAATTTGGAAAGAATAGAATACGTCCCGCTTCTCTGGAGTTGCTTCAAGACATCAAACTTGGATCCCTCGAATGGTGATTTCCTCTTATTTAAAGAGGAAATCCCTTCGATACAATCATTACAATGCATATCTGAATCCTATCCTAAATCGGATCTTCTTTCTAAATCAGCATAGGATGTCCTAGTCTCACGTAACCAAATGCTAACACAGGAACTGAACGAGGTATTGTTGTTACGGCTGGTGTAACAGCTTCTTCTCATCGTTGCTGATGTTGTTTCAGCATCGCAATTCGTGGGTTGTTTTAGCCATGTGAATTGCGCTCCGACTGCATTGACCACTGACTGTGGCGGCTTCCTTGTGTTTCAACATCGTCGGTTCTGGCGGTTTCCTCTGTGTTTCAGCATCTGCGACTCTGGACTGTGTAACAGCTCCGTGTTTTAGCATCTGCATCCTCGAACTCTAAGGCAGCTCCATGTTTCAGCATCTGCGACCTCGGACTGTGTAGCAGCTCCGTGTTTCAGCATCTGCGACCTCGGACTGTGTAGCAGCTCCGTGTTTCGGCATCAGTTATGTGTTTCAGCAACGACGACCTTGGACAGTTCTGTGTTTCAGCAATAGGCCTTCAATGCAAATCTGCAGTCTTGGACACTTATGCATTTCTAATCAATGGTTAAGTACGAGAGTGATGTAAAATATTATGCAAAACAGATTAAACATATAGTAATGAGAAGGGACATTGTATACCTTTGAGATGATCAGATAAAGTGATAGTATGAGTCTAAATGTAGGTGATCAAGAGTATAATGGTGGCAAAAAGTATAGGCAAAAAGGTACATTGTGTGGTCCTAACATAGTCCCTCATTCCCCACATGCATATCCCACCCTAGGAAGTGTGCCCCTTCTCTACTAAACATTCCTTTGGCTTCCCCACTTCCCTTTCGAGGCTTCAACCACAGGTCGAACATGAAGTCTCAAAGCCCTGTAGCTACTACTTGGCACCTTGGGAATCAATTCCCAACAATTATCTTTCTTGGAGAGAATTCTTATGGGACTGACAACCCACTTATTCAATAGCACACAGGCCTGAAAACCCACCTCTTCAATAACACATGGGCATGACAATCTACCAATTCAATAACACAAAGGCCTTCCCAAGTACAGGGTTATGTGATGGCAACAAGTTACAATAAGAAACAAATGCTTAACAGGGAAAATTTGGTTTGCGTGATGAAGGAATGAGTGAATCCTTGAAATATACTAAGTCACAAAAATATATTTGTATGAATAAAACTATACACTTGTCACCTTAAGAACTAGCTTCGCTCCACTTAGTGACTTGTTCCCATCCCTTAGGAGCTTAGGATAAATATATATCCCATAAATTATAATTTTGGAAATATTATTAAAATATTCACTTTAAGCTTCCCACCTCTTTCCTATTCTTGTGGGGTTTTATCCCCTCGTCTCTTTTCATCTGATTGGTCTTTGCACGCAGTGATATGTTTTTTATTAATATATTAGTGCAATTAAATTTTACAAAAATAGGTGCACTGGCCTTTGTCACAATCCAGGCTCTCCAGCCTAATAACCACACAGGAACTGTGGCCTCAATATACATATATACAAAGGCTCTTTGGAACCAAAATACCCCGACTACAAACATGGTTTGTTGCACACTTTGAATTGATCCTCGCGCACTTAGTCAGATGCATGGAAAGTTATGAAATGGGCACACACTCTTCCCTTGGTTCACGTGCATGGAAATCCTTGTGCACTTACTTGAGTGCACGCAAAGATGTGAAATGGGCGTGCACTCTTCCTTTGGTTTGCACATGATAAAATATACCCAATACTTGTGCACACATGGCTCACTAGCCTATATGTACATTTACATTTACATTACAATTGTCGTTCATCCTAGGGGTATTACAGTTGTCTTGGTGAGGATTGTCAAGCAGATGACAAACACATTGTGTCAGAATGGTGAGAAGGGAAGCCAGATGGAGACTGATATGAGGAATATGAATCACGGGTTTAATGAATTCATTTGGGAGTGCTAGTCAACTACATATGTGATGATGAACACCTTGACCAACGACATTCAGAATAGACTCAAGGAAGCCAAGGACACACTTGTCATAGTAAAACAGATGTTGAAGGACCAAGATGACACCATCACATTATTGAAATGAGCTTTGGATAATGGACATAAATATTTTGTCATGCGATGATAATCAACATAAAGGAACTTGATCCATATGATGGGACTCACAATGCTAAGTTGTTGGGAAACTTTTGTTGGGACATTGAGGAGTACTTGGAGCAGTTGAACGAAAGTTTGGATGAAGCCAAGGTGAATGTTGCAGTGATGTTATTTATGGGAATCACTAATCTATGGTGGAGGAACCAAGTGGAAGACTTAGTAACTAGGAGAAACATTTAGAAGCTCGAAAACTAGGAATATATGAAGGAATCCTTGAAGGCACAATTTGGTCTAGGTAACTAAGCACGTATCACAAGAAATCAGTTGTTGGCTCTCAAGCATGCTAGTAAGATCTAGGCCTACATCAAGTATTTCATGGGGATTATGTTGTAGATCAAAGACATGTCAGAAGAAGATATAATTTTCCACTTCATAAATGGTCTGCAACCATGGGCGCAAAGTGAGTTGTGATGGTAGAACGTGCAAACACTTGTAGCAGTGATCACCATGTGAAAAAATTGTTGGACTTTCAGGATGAACCCAAGATAGGTATTAGGAGCAGTAAGGATTCCTAAAGTGAGAAGAAACAACAATTGAATGGGAAGAATAAGGAAAAAGAAAATATGAATACATCCAAGGGAAATGACGAAAATGCGAAGAAAACATACACAACGAAAGAGAAGAAGTTGATTTCGTGTTGGATTTGTGCAAAGGAGCACTATGCAAAGAATTTTCCCTTGAAATAGAAGTTGAATTCTTTGGAGAAGGAAGAAAAACCATATGTTGGAGTCTTTCAGGTCTTTAATGCTATCATGGAGGTTGAATCCATGAATATCCAAGAGAAATATGGGATGAAACTTTTCTATGTGCAATCTGAACTCAACGGGAAGTCAGTGATAGCCATGGTGGATAGTCAAGCGAATCATAACTTCTTGAAGGAATATATGGTGTGAAGGATTGAGTTGTAGCCTAAACCAATGAAAACAACCTTCAATACTCAATGTAGGTGTGGGGAGAGTTGGTTGTGTAGATAAGGATATCATGTTGAATCTTGGTGACTAGTGTGGAAAGACGAGTTTCACCATTTTTCCTATGGATGATTTTGTAGTTGTGTTGGGACAAGTGTTCATGAGGAAGGGAAAGGAAATATTGAATGCTCACATGAATAGTTTAGCCATTTTATCAGGATAGAATCCATGTTTGATTCCTACCATAAGGAGGAAGGAAGGAGGAACGTGTATGTCTTCCTTGCAAATGTTTTTTGCGAACAACCAGAGTAGGAAACCTTGTGGGGAAAAACTTAGATGATGTGGGGTGATGTTTGGAAAGTCTAATGCAGAGAACGAAAGGAATATCATCTCATTGGAACAAAGGCTTGTCTATGTTGAATAGATATTTATATATCTAGCTAATATAGTGGATGGATTGGTTTATTTCTATTTGAAGGTTAATGAGTGGCAATGAAGATCAGAGGAAGTCACAGAGAAGAGGATGCCAGAGCATTTTTTTGAACAGGAGAATAAACCATTTTTGGACCAAGAGGACGTGAGGGAGATGAAACAACCATGGTGGAATAGAACTAAGGAAGAGGTTGATTCCTCCTATAGAGAACTTGGACATGTTGAATGGTCATATGACCTTGAGATAGAATGACTCATGGAGGAGTGCAAAGGAAAGATAGGTTCAAGTGTGCCATTGCTTATGTACATAACAAAGAAGTATGTCGATGCTTTACTGATGCCAGTGATATGGATTCAAGATGAGGGAGATGGAACAACTATCCATCCCCCTTCACCTTCGAACTAGACTACACCACGTTGGATTGTTGTCTCAATAGGATGCGGGGAGGCCAATGGGGATTACATTTACATTTACATTACAATTAGGGTTCGGCCTAGGGGTATTACATTTGTGTTGGAGAGGAATTTCAAGTATATGTCAGATGCATTGTGTCAGCATGGTGAGAAGGGAATCTGGATGGATACTGAGATGAGGAAGATGAATCATGGGTTTAATGAAGTCATTTCAGAGTGCCATTCAAATGCAGATATTATGAAATACACCTTGACCAACGAAATTGAGAATAGACTCAAGGCATCTGAGGAAGCACTTGTTGTAGTCACACAGAGGTTGAAGGACCAAGATGACACCATCACATTATTGAAATGATCTTTTACTAATAGACATAGCTCTTTTTTCATGCTGATGAGAATAAACATAAAGGAACTTGATCCATAAGATGGGATGTGCAACACTGAGTTGTTTGGAAACTTTTGTTGGGACATTGAGCAATACTTGGAGAAGTTGAATGAAAGTTTGGATGAAGCCAAGGTGAATGTTGTAGAGATTTTCTTGAAAGGAATCAATAATATATGGTGGATGAACCAAGTGGAAGTCTTAGAAACTGGGAGAACCATTTAGAAGATCGAAAACTAGGAAGATATGAAGGTAGCATTGAAGGAACAATTTGTTCTAGGTAACCAAGCATGGATCGCATGAAATCAGTTGTTGTCTCTCAAGCACACTGGTAAGATCTAAGCCTACATCAAGGAGTTCATGGGGATTATGTTGGAGATCAAATACATGTCAGAAGAATATATAATTTTCCACTTCATGAATGGTATGCAATCGTGGGCACAAAGTGAGTTGTGATGGTAGAATGTGTAGGCACTTGCAGTAGTGATCATCACATGGAAAAATTGTTGTATTTTAGGGATGAACCCAAGATAGGTCCTAAGAACATTGAGGATGCCCAAAGTGAGAAGAAAAAATAAGGGAATGGGAAGAATAAGGAAAATGGAAATATGAAGACATCCAAGGGTAGCAAAAACAATGTCAAGCAAACATACGCGACGAAAGAAAAGAAGTTGATTTCATGTTGGATTTGTTCCAAGGAGCACTATGCGAAGAATTGTCCCTTGAAACAAAGATTGAATTATTTAGAGAAGGAAGAAAATCAATATGTTGGATTCTTGTAGGTCTTGAATTCTATCATGGAGGGTGAATCCATGAATATCCAAGAGCAAGATGGGATGAAACCTTTTTATGTGCAAGACAAGCTTAATGGGAAGTCATTGATAGCCATGGTGGATAGTCAGGCAACTCATAACTTCTTAAGGTAAGATATGGTGCAAAGGATTAAGTTTTAGCCTAAACTGACGCAAACAACCTTCATTATAGTCAATTTAATTGTGGGGATAGTTGGTTTTGTAGCTAAGGACATCTCATTGAAGCTTGGTGATTAGTGCGGAAATACGAGTTTCACCATTTTTCCCATGGATGATTTTTTAGTTGTGTTGGGACAAAATTTCATGAGGAAGGAGAAGGAAACGTTGACAACTCACATGAATAGTTTTTCCAGTTTCTTAGTACATACTCCATGTTTTATTCCTACCATAAAGAGGAAGGAAGGAGGCACGCAGATGTCTTCCTTGCAAATGGTTTTTGCAAAAAACCTGAGTAGGAAACCTTGTGGGGAAAAAATTGGATGATGTGGGGTGATGGTTGGAAAGTCTAATGTAGAGAACGAAAGGAAGTTCATGTCAGTGGAACATAGGCTTTTCTATGTTGAAGAGAAAGTTAGATATCTTACTGAGATATTTTATGGCTTGGTCGATTTCTATTTGAAGGTTAATGAGTGGTACTGAAGATCAGAGGAAGTCACAAAGATGAGGATGCTAGAGAAGGTCGTTGAGTGGGATCATAAAAAATTTGTGTACCAAGAGGACGTGAGGGACACACAACAACCATGGTGGAAGAAAAACAAGGAAGAGGATGATTCCTCCTATAGTGAACTTGGACATGTTGAATGGTTGTATGACCTTGAGATATAATGACCCATGGAGGAAAGCAAAGGAATGATCAACTCGAGTGTGTTGTTGATTATGTACATAACATAGAAGTGTGGTGATACTTCACCAATTCCATTGAGATGGATTTGATATGAGGGATATGGCCCAACCAACCATCCCCCTTCACCTTCGAACTAGAATACATCATGTTGGATCGTTGTCTCGATGGGAGGAAAGGAGGCTAATGGGGATCCCTGAGGAGGTGCCTTGGTGAAAACTACTGAGAATGCAATGTGTGACTTGACAGATTGGAGAAAAAAAAGAGTTTTGAATGTGATGAGTTTGCATATAGAAAAGAGTTTTTGAATGTGAAGAGGTGATTTATTTAGACATAGGCATGATGATTGGAATAACTACCCAATCAACAAAAGTCACAAGGGAATCTAATGCACATAAGCGTAGGCATACCGACCGAAGCATGGAAGAAACAACAAGTCAGAGAGAATCAACAATTCATAGACTAATGTAACACCCTAAGGATATTTTTACTTAAAGAAAATGGTTGAGGAAGCAACATTCATTAGGTGGTGATGAGATCTGGAGATGGGGTAGAGGCACCATGGAAATCGACGAATGTTTCCAGGAATGACAAAAAATTGGAGTGGGGGGGAGGGGGGGATTAAGGTGTCCCACGAAATCCACCAAGAACGTGCACTCCTTGGGAGTAATTGATGATGGAACAAACAAATAGCATAAGGAAGAAGTGATCAGTTGGGAAAACAAATACATTTTGTTGTTAAGATTACCTTAGGTGCACGATGGTGATGTGCGACACCAAAGGGGCACACACCTTACTTGCCTTAGAATGATTGGTGAATATTTGGGTTGCATTTTGGAAAGGGAAGGGAAACTTGGGATCATTCCCAAGGAGTGGACCCATCTTCCCTTGGAAACATGGGTGCATTGAAGAGGTTGGATGACCCCATCGGCACACCCACGAGGAGACATGGTGATCAAAATGAGAGAGCATACAAGGAAAGGGGCGTGTGGACAAGGATGGGGTGCATCGTCCCAAGAGACATGATGTTTCACACAAGTTACCCTTGGAGTCTATATTAAATCAAGGAAACATAACAAAAGGAAGGCATAGAGCATTTTGGGAAAGAGATTTAGAGAAAAAGTCTCAGGTAAGTCTGAGGAAATGAACTAAGGTAGAGTTTCCAACATGGAAGAAAAGTAGCCAAGGGTGGGATGCTATGGGAGGTTTTGGGAAGTCTGTAAATGTAGGTCTTTGGAGGCATGTGTGAGGTAGAACCAAAATATGTGTTAGCTTGGTGAAATTCTGCGGAAACGAAGGGACAACAAGTCTACAATTGTGGGCATGTCTTAGGTGAACCATATGAGGTTGTGGAGATAGTTGTGATAGAGAGTCTTGGTGTGATTAATTTTTTCATGAGTGTCTTGGTGAGGTGAGGTGATTCATGAGACTCTACCGAATTTGTAAACTTATCCAATAGTGTTCATATTGTAACTATTTCACAACAAAAAAGACTTAGCCAGGTGTTAGGCATGGTTTGTGCCTGTGTTTTCCTTTGTTTGTTCCACAATTGTTCTCTTGGATTCTCATGTTCATGAAATGTATGATTAAATAAGACCAAGTGTTAAACTTTGTTAACAATTGTCTAAGTAAGAAAGAGTTTCACTAGAGTAGGAGTGTGAATTGTCAATAGCCTAGAACAGAGTATGGGTATGCTCTAGGTGAAGAGGCATAGTCCAAACAAAGTATTCTTGGTGTGATAAGGAACCAAGTAAGAACCGACATTGTGATGCATTCCCTCAAGAGGTGAATGATCACAATATCTTATCGAGCATCCCGTGGGGTCATGACACATGGGAGAATACATCTTCTCATGAAACCAAAGGGGATAATGCTCAAGGGAAATTTGTGTATCCTATTTTCAAACTTAAGACAAAGAATGGAAGTGGAGAACTATTTAACAATAGTAATCTTGGAAAAGGAGCATGTTTTGGATCCCTTAGTTTCAAAGAATTATCTAGGGGGTTACAAGAGAGAAATGACTCTAAAAAAATGCTAGAGTGATGAATAGAAGGAAAAAATGTGTGAGGGTAAAACAAGGCAAGGTTAAACTAGTGTTGGGTGAAGAAATGACAATGGGAGAGGTTGTGGAATTAAGATAAAGAGATCTAATTTGGTGCTTTTATGGTATCATGGTCTCTGAGAAATATTTGTATCAACAAATAGAAAGTGTTGGAATATTTTTTGATACTAAGAAGGTGGGGGGTGAATCAGTATTAACCTTTTTCAACAATTTAAAACCACTTCATTATTAATGTTATCAAATCAAAACAAATGATCAATAGAAAGGTACAGTACACATAATTTTAACGTGGAAAACCCAAAAGCAACAAATGTTCTTATTTTTAATAAAGATTTAATTTAATTTATGAGCTCCAACTCAAAGGAAACACCAATTCCCTATTTTACTAGCACCAACTAAAAGGAGGATGCAACCCCTCTATATTTTACCAACATCGACTAGAAGAAAGCACCAACTCCCTAGTTTCTTCAACTATAACTGAAAAGATGTTGCAACAACTTGGTTTTTCAGATTCATCTGGAAGGAGGCTACAACCTCCTTTGCAAGCTCCAACCTTCCCTAGAACCACCCAACCTCCCTTTTTATTATAAGTACTTCAATATTCAAATCTTTATCATCTTTTGTCTTCAAATGCATATCTTCATTTACTTTCTTGGTCTTTGACATTGTTATTGATCTTTCGATTTCAATCTCAGAGACACACCCTCTTTCAACAAGAATTTCCATTTATATAGCCTTCCAATGGTCATGTACAATTGAACAAATGGAGCTATTCAATATAGGAATGTATCTCTTCATTATGAGTATGTTCCTTTTTAATATAAGATATTAATCATACTATTTTAATTAATATAATGTCAATAAACCATTGTTCATTTTAGATCGTTTAGTCACATTTTCAATTGGGTCAATACATTTTGACTATCATGATTTAATTCACTTTTTATCTTACCATGGGTAAATACCACCATGGTTTGAAAATACCATGTGCTCTTTCACTTTTACCCTTTTTCTTTAATTCCACTTTCACTTTTACCTTTTTCTTTAATCCAATTTCACTTTTACCCTTTTCTTTAATCCAATCACTTTTACCTTTTCTTTATTCCACTTTCATATTTACTCTTTTTTTATGTAAACTCCACTTCCACCTAACTTTCAGACTTTTGTTAATTATTAAAGTCATATTTATATTTAATCCACTTTCATTTCCACTTTTGAGTAAACTCCGTTTCCACTTAACTTTTCTACTTTTGTATTTATTAAAGTGATACCAATGTCACATTTATGTTTAATCACATGCTAACCTTTGACATCAATGACAATTTATTCAACAATTGACTGCATGAGTGGATCTAACCATTGGTGGCTACTGGAAATTGTTTGGGTTTGAAGGGTCGTCCAACTTCATCCTGGAAAGAATGATGACCAAAACTTGCTACAAAATATCGATTACTGTGTTTATATGCCAGACTCAAGGGTTCCCAGTGTTGCATCAACAAATTTCTCTTTGACTACACTCTGAAATCATAGTGCACGAGAAAGTATTCAAGAGAGCGACTCGCTAGTATTTGTTTTGTTCATCATGATCTTGTCTCAACAGAATATATAATCACCAGGACAAATTGACTCAACCAGTGTAATAATTGAAATTGTCTCATTCTTTATTTTTCATTCTTTCATTCTTTCAAAGCACTCGACCAAGCGATCCCCTGTATTCCGGTAGTCCATTTCATTCTTGTAACTCATTATTCTTGTAGATTTTACTGTAGTTCCATGTCATACTCCACTATGGTACTTATTTTCTTCATGTTGACATCAATGCCAACACAATATTTCCATCAATCGCCCCCTTTTTCATTGATGGAAACATTGTAAAACAAAATTCTCTCGTAGCAATGCGTAATTGTTTTACCCTTCTTTTCTCCCCCTTTGAAATCAAGCTTAAGGCCTCTAATACCAGAATGAGGTTCATCACCAATTTTCTATTGCTCAACCTTCTTTTGTTTTGAGTGGCAGTACTTGTCATTTTTTTCTTTCTCCCCCTGCCAACATTTCTCCCCCTACCAACATTTCTCCCCATGTCATTGTGATTTTATTATTATTATTATTGTAGGGAGATTAATCCCATTTTTTCCCTTTTTAGATGTTCAAGTTATTTAGGTAGGGTTTTAGTGAATATTTCTGCTATCTTCTCCTTTGAACCAACATACTCCAATATAACATTTTTGTCACTAACTTTCTCTCTCAAGAAATGATACTTGATGGATATATGTTTGGTCTTTGGATGCATGAATGGATTCTTGGAGATGTTGATGACACTTGTATTGTCACAATAGATAGGTATCGACTGATTACATTCAATTTTAATATCCTCCAATGTTTGTATCATCCATAAGATTTGAGTGCAACATTAAAAATCTGCAATATATTCGGCCTCTACTATAGATAGTGAAATTGATGATTGTTTTCTACTTGACCATGAGACTAGACACTCCCCTAATAAAAATGCATTTCCACTAGTGCTCTTGTTTTCATCCACACTACCGGCCCAATCGACATCTGTGTAGGAAATTAGTCAAATCCTTTATTCCTTGGATACCATAAGCCAAATTTTGATGTGCCCTTAAGATATCTAAATATTCTCTTGACATCCATCACATGTGATTCCTTGGGAGATGATTGAAATATTTCCACCATTCCTACTGTCTGCATGATATCAGGTCTGGATGTAGTCAAATATAGTAGTCTCCCAACCATAGATCTGTAGAGAGTTGAATCTACAGAAGGTGACTCATCTTCCTTGCTGAGTTTTCAACTGGTTTTCATTGGAGTGCTAATAGGTGCACTTTCACCAATTCCAAACTTTTTAAGTATCTCTTTCATGTATTTGGACTGACTAATAAAAACTCATTTCAGTGACTGAGTGATTTGAAGTCCAAGGAAGAAATTTAGCTCTCCAATCATAGACATTTCAAACTCTTTTGACATTTCTTGAGAAAATTTATAACTTAATTCATCATTGTTGCAGCCAAATATGATGTCATCCACATATACCATTGTGACTAACAAACTATATTTTTCAATTATAAGATAGATATTGTTGTTAGACATGCATATTTTGAATCCTTTTTGCAGCATGTACTTATCCAATCTTGCATACCATGATCTGGATGCTTGTTTAATTCCATAGAGTTCCTTTTTAAATCTATACACTTTTTATTCTTTTCCTGGTTGTTCAAATCCTTCTGGTTGTTCTGTGTAGACTTATTCTTTTAGGTCTCCATTAAAAAATACAGACTTTACATCCATCTTATAGAGTTTAAAATTCTTAAAGCATGAGTATTCTATAAATAATTTGATGGCTTCCATTCTTTCAATTAGACCAAAGGTCTCTTCAAAGTCAATCCATTTTACTTTTTCATATCCTTTGCACACTAATATTTCTTTATTCCTTATAACTTGACCATATTCATTAAATTTATTTTTAAAAATCCACTTGGTCCCTACCATGTTTTTGATTTTGGTCTTGGGACAAGTTCTCAGGTTTGATTTTTCTCTATTTGATCAAGCTCTTCATTCATGGCTTTGATCTATTCTTCATCTTTGCTGGCCTCTGTAAATTTTTTGGGTTCTATTAGGGAGAGAAATTCTTGTTTTGATTCATATGTTACTTTTCTTCTTGTTTCAACTCCAACACTTTTGTTACCAAGGATTTGACTTTCAAAATGATTTCTTTGTATTCTCTTTGATGATGATTTTGTATCTTGTCTTGGTGATTATTCCTCTTCTTTTTATTATTCACTTTGTGATTCATCCTCTTGTATTTATTTAATTTTTTTATAATCATCATCATCATCTCTTATCCTTTCATCAAATTGTGGATTATCTTGAGATTTGATCCCTTTTGTTTTTAGATCATCCACTTTTACATTTGCACTTTCCACAATCTTCTGTAGCCTTAGATTATAGCATTTGTAGGGTTTTTTGTTGGATGAGTAACCAAGAAATATTCCTCCATATGATTTGGAATCAAATTTTCCTATGTTATCATCATCTCTCTTTATGTAGCATTTTCTCCCAAAAACTATGAAGTGTTTAACTAATGTTGTTGGTATTCCAAACCACAACTCATATGGTGTTTAGTTGTGGTTAACTCTAAGTTGTGATATGTTAAGTATGTACACTATTGTATACATTGCTTCTCTCCAATATATATCCGATAGTTTGGATCCATTTAACATGGTTCTAGATGCTTCTTGAACAGTTCTATTTTTCCATTCAATAACTCCATTTTGTTGAAGAGTTCTTGGAGCTAAAAAGTGTCTTTTAATTCCATGTGTTTCACAAAAATAGTTGAACTCATCTAAGGTAAATTATCCTCCATTGTCAGATCTTAGGTGCTTGATTTTGAGATCAGTCTCATTTTCAATTTTTTCTTTGAAGACTTTGAATGTTTCAAATGCTTCTAATTTTTCTTTGAGAAAGGATACCCAAGTCATTATTTTATAGTCATCAATGAATAAAATGAAGTAATGTTCAGCTTGTATACTTTTCATTCTTGCTAGTACATAGAGGTTAGTATGAACAATTTCTAATCGTTTTTACGTAGAGTATTCCTTTGTCTTGAATCTAAATTGTGTTTGCTTCCCATGTTAGTAGTTCCTACAAACAATGTTTGAAGGTTTATCATATTTGGCATGTCTTTCACAAATTCCTTTCTACTAAATTTTATCAAGTTATCGAAGCTTATGTGTCCCATTCTTTTGTGCCATAGCCAAATTTCATCTATTTATCCCATGCAACATTTTTCTTCTTCTTTTGTGTTTAAGATATATGCATCACTTGATGTCCTTGGTGCAACAACCACTAATTTTCCCAAGTCTTCTTTTCTAATTTTACATTTTTGAGAGTCAAATATGAGAATGTATCCTTGATCACATGGTTATCTCACAATAAGGAGATTAGGCTTCAAACTTTCAACTAATAGCACATTTTATTCTTTAGGTCTGTTATTTCCCAGACTAACTATACCCTTTCTAAGTATCTTGGCAGAGACATCATCTCCAAATATAACACTTCATTTTTCTTTCCTTTTCAGACTGAGGAATGTTTTTTGATCTCCTGTCATATGCTTTGAACATCCACTATCAACATACCATTGACTTCTTTTATTCTTGGCATATAAGGCTACCTTACATTCTGTTTCCTTTTCTTCTATTTGATTTTCCTTCCATATTTTATTATATTTTTCCTCTTGATTGTTGGAAATACTTGTCTTCATGGAATATTTTGATAGTCTACAATTTCTATCTTTATGACCATAATTGTTGCATTTGTAGCATTCAATATTGTAATCTTGTAATGGAGAAAATGAATTATAGTTTCTACTCCTTTGATTGCTACTAGACTTGTTGTTCCTATGGCCATATCCTTGAACACTTTTATGATAGTTATTTCTCTATGACCAAAATTATGAAAAGAAAAACAATAGCCAATAAAGAGTTGATGATACCTTTTTGGGAGAGTTCTTCTTGAAATTGTATTCCTTATATATTCATTTTATTTTAAAGGGAGAGAAGATTTTTGTTGATTAGAATAAACCTTTATCTTGTTTTCTTCCTATTTGAAGGAGCTTTGAAGGGCATCTACATAACTTTTTGGATTTTTATCACTTTTTTATATTCCATATTTTGATCCTTTATTAGTTTCCTTGTGATCATAACCGAGTCCAGCCTTATTACTTGATGGTCTTTGAATGTTAAGGATGTCATCCAAGATTTTTGGAACTGCTTTCAAACTTTGAATGGTTAGTTCCTTTCTCAAGTTTCCTTCTTAGAAGAACTATTTCAGCCTCTAATTTTTCACAATTTTGTTCCTTTTCATTAATTTGTTTACTTTAGACTTCTTCAATTCTTTTATCTTCTTGTAGTTGAGTTTTCAAATCAATAATGATTTGTTTTGTTTTCTTGATGCTTTTTGAACCTTCTTCTTCTCTTCATTTTTGTTCTTCCATATAATCCAACATTTGTTCTTTTAATGATTTGTTATTCCTTCTACATCTTCTCAGGTCTTCAAGGGAACTAATCAGTTCTCCTTCAAGATCAACTTCTACTTTCGAATTTTCTTCATTTTCATAATTATTATCTTTAGCAGTGTCAATTTGAGTTTATATTCCTATAAATAGAACCTTCATATCATCATCTTCAGTCATGTCAAATGAGCTATTGTCTTCTTTAGAATAATTTTTTTCTTTTTCTTATAAAATTTCTTTTTGTATTGGGATTTACCCTTTTTATGTTCTTTCTGGTTGTAAACTTCTTCATAGCCACTATATTTTTCTTTGGAATAAGGAAATTTGGAAGCAAAGTGTCCAATTTTTCCACAGTTGAATCATTTGAAAGGTAAATTCCCTTTGTATTTTTTAGATCCTTTAGTAAGTTTCTTAATGAAGTTTGATTCTTCCTCATTGGAGTTGTATGAGCTACTTTCATTCAATACATGTTCATGTTTTTTAGTTCCTTTTGAGACTTTCAAAGTCATTTCACCTTTTAAAGGTTTTTCTTGTCATGTTCTTATTTCATAAGTAGTAATAATATCATGTAGTTCATCCATTATGATTTTGTCAATATTCTCTCGATATTCCAAGGTAGATATTGTTGGAAGATTGGTTGTTGTCATTGATGTCAACCCTAGTCATGGGTTTTGGACCGCAAGATTGATAAAGGTATTTGGACATGAAGGATAATGCACATG
>ML836923.1:10236-46359 GCA_009831015.1 Picea engelmannii | reverse complement strand
GTATGTGTATGATTGTTCATTTGTTCATTGCTTATTTACTCTGCAGTTATTGGATAATAATGCTTCATTGATATAACACTTGGATTATATGGTTAAATTGCTCTATTACTGATTCACCCCCCCTCTCAGTAATCCAACAAC
The DNA here is from genome assembly GCA_009831015.1 of Picea engelmannii. Taxonomy (NCBI): domain Eukaryota; kingdom Viridiplantae; phylum Streptophyta; class Pinopsida; order Pinales; family Pinaceae; genus Picea; species Picea engelmannii. Next base: position 46,218 of record ML836923.1, on the reverse strand, counting down.
ACCACTATTCAACATTTTTCATTTCTTCCCACTCCCAAAACACTCCAGCCCGCCATTTTCTCACTATTTTCATTGCCGAAACAACTCCGTCCATCACTTGTTTCGAATTTCTCCCTTTTGTTTCTGAAACACCATTATCATCAACCGTTCATTTTCTCACCCTCCATCATCGACGAAACAATTACGTCTAACAATTGTTTTGCCTCTTTCCATTGCTGAAACACCATTGTCAGCAACCCTTCATCATTCATTCACGATGCTGAAACACCACTGTTCAGCATGATTGACTTCTTCCCGATGCTGAAACACCACCGTTCAGCACTTTTTGATTTTCTTCCGATACTGAAACACCAGTCATCATCAGTTCTTCATCTACAACAATTGTTTCGTTCTTCTCTGTTGCTGAAACACTCGTCTTTCACCATCGTGCGTCAGCAATCTTTTACGACCTCCATTATCGTTCGTCCCTCTAAACAGCAGGCCCTCGACACAATCAAAAGCCGCCGCCACAACAACATCACCACGAACAAGCATGATATCTGGTTGGCTGAACGAATCAAACAGTAAGGCAATGTATGTAAAGTTTATGTAATTCAGTTAGGCTATAGTTAATGAGAAAGATGCGACGTCATTATGACCATTCAAGTGCAATTAGTACTAACCACAATAGATGGGAAGGGAAGTAGACATCAAATCCACATACCATCATTACACCCAATTTCACCGCCGCCACCCCTAATTCATCACCTTTTTTACGCATTTTACCACTATTCCTGCATATAACCCCTCGGAAAACTTACTCTGGGCCAGAGCTGATACAAAAACTCTTGACGCCTGTATCTTACTAAGCTATTAGCCATGGGAGGAGCTGTCGTCCGCAAGGAACCTGCCACCACAGCACTGCTCGAACAATATCCAACAGCATATCAAATCTTCGAGCAAGCAGGTTGGCTCAATTACTTCCGTAGGCTTCAAGGATATAATGAACGGCAAGTACTACAGTTCACCCAAAATCTTCAGGCGAACCATTCTGTCATCGCAGGCATCCGAATCTCTGTGACAGAGCAAGACATATCCGAGGTCTCAGGCCTCCCCATTGATGGCACTCGACAGTTTAGCCGGAAGCATATCATCGGGGATGTCCAGCAGAGTTTCTTCTTGGCTGAGGAAATAATTGTATTGAAGGGCAGAGGGGTTCAACTCAGTTCACTACCACCCCTGTGGCTGGAGGTCGCCAGATTCATCAAGCACTACCTGACCTGCGAAGGCCGCTATCAGGTAGTCTATCAGCAAGACTTCCTTTAGCTTTCTCATTTAAGACATAACAGACGGGTCAACATTCCATATTATTTGCTGGGCAGTTTAAAGAACATGGCACATTACTATCGAAAGGCAAAAGATCCAACCTAGTCACTTACCCACCACCGTCTGGTTCAATTACTCATCAACAGGGGTTTTGAACAGTAGAACCATCCATTAAATAATCCACCCATAGACCCTGCACCAGCTGTCGAAGTCCCTGAAATTCCTAAGGAGCAGCAACAACAAAACCCCCCAGTTTCCCCCGAAATACCCCATAGCCCGCCCACACGACCAACCATTCCCCCTACCATACCTGAATCGTCGCATACCGCACCAGAGTCTTCCACTTCCTCCCTTCACATTCTAATTGATGAATTTGAACCAAAAAATGTTCCCTGCCCTATCATTCAGGAAAAACCTCCACGAAAATGAAAACAGATTGCCCCCTTTCCACCTTTCTTGCGCAAAAGGCGAACGAGAGCCTCAATGAGACCACCCTGGATGACCACTACCCTAGATCCCCCACCTATTCGACTGATACACCGTACATCTCCCCAAATCCTGGGATCTCTGCCTATTCCAACCTCGGTGGCTGCAAAGGAAGAACCAACCACCGATAGTGAGTTGGAGGAATTAGAGGCTCGGACATCATTTGTTTTTGAAGTAGCTCAAACACAACCAGCTACCCATCCACTGGCTGAAACACAAGAACCAGCCACTGACATTGAAGTTGAATTACAAGAATCTGAGACCCTGGATGCTGGAACACAACATCCAGTGGCTGAAACACAAGAACCAGCCACTGATTTTGAAATTGAGGAAATTGAGACCCCGGATGCCGCAACACAACACCCAGTGGCTGAAACACAAGAACCAGCCACTAATATTGACATTGAGACTCAGGAATCAGAGGTTGAGGGTGCTGAAACATTACTCTCCTTACACCTGAAGGCTGAAACAGAAGCATCAGTTGCCATTCCTGTAGTTGCTCCACAAGAACCAGCTCATAAGGATATGACTGCCACACAAGAACCAGTCACCTCTCAATCCAAACAAACAATGGTTGATGTCTTGGAAGAAAACAACTTTTTAAAGTCTCAATTGGAAGCATATAAAAAATAATTAGCCAGAGCCAAGGAATCATTTGAAAAAGAACTCAGTTCGTACACCTCAAGTCGTATAGCAACCCTGGCAGAACAAACTACAGAAAGCATATGCAAGGAATATATGTGCTGCCAATGCGGCGATATTTATTATCAGGCAGGGTATAAGGTGGTTCAAGTGCCACTACCAGGAGCAGCACCTACTCCTTCCCCTTTCGAAGTCAAAACTGAACCTGCTGCAACACAAGAACCAACAGGTTCCACAAAGCTCAAAACTGAACCTGCTGCAACACAAGAACCAGCAAGCCCTAGCAAAATCAAGACTGAACCTGCTACAACACAAGAACCAGCAGGCCCTTCCAGGATCAAGAAAGAATTCCCTCCTGTTGTCAACAAGGCTGTGCAAACAGTGCCCATGGAGGAAGCTACACCTCCCAGTCAAGTCAATCTCTCCACTTCCAGGGAACAGTCTACTCAAACCCTGCCTAATCCCACTACTTCAGATGCTGAAACACAAACTCAGCTGTGGGATGAGCATGTGGAGATACAAAAGTGGAAGAAGGAGTATGCTGAGACGTAGGCCCAACATCTGCAAGTACACAGGCAAACCTGGATGAATCACACCTTCTCAAATTGGGAAGCATTGGACCTGACACGCTAGGAAGTTCGTGAACTCAAAAAGAAGAACAAATATTTAAAAGGTAGACTGGTCCTAATCTTTGATTTGATGCAGACACTAATGGCCACAAGGAAACCTTCTTGTAACTATTCTTTATTTCTCATAGAGAGACTCACATGGTTCCAAATTAAATCAATTATAGAAGGAAAATCCCATGAAGTAATACAACCAACAGATTTTGTCAAGACCTTTCTAGTAGCCTCCACCAGAGATCAACACCTCTTATGTGAAGCATACTTCCATAATGAGGCTATTCCTGAAAACAGGTTGCTCAATATAAATCCTCTTGTTGGAGATGTTCAACTTCGAGCATTCACTTCTTTTCTTCATAATCAAATTTTGTGGCAGAGTGACTTTTTGGCTGCCAAACACAATGAGGACAATAAACTCCTTTGGATTAGACCAGAATCACAGAGGGCAGCCAGATTCATTTCAGAATATTATGAGGTCTTAAAGAAACCAGGGGTGACTGAGCATGTCCAACAGCTACAGTCAGTAGTGCTCCAAGAATGTCAGCAAAGCATCAGTGCCATAGAGATTCCTGCCCTCTAGGCCAACAACCTGTTTTGGTAGCAATCCACAGAAAAAAGACAACAACACAATCCTTTTGGTCTGGCCAACTTAGAAGCAGCAATTTCCAGGGTACCCAGTTACATCCAGTGTGTTAGACATTGTGCTGAAAACTGGATAGGGTACAAATTTTACTTTCCCATCCTCTGGCTGCCAGTAGAAACATATCAAGTCAGTTATAAGTTGCCCCAGAAGGCAGAGACAACAGCATGGCAAAGACTGCAACAGTTCCAAGGGTTCAGAACCCCAACAGACAGTACCTCCAAGAGCTACTGCTTAAGTAATTTACATGATCAGAGCCTGTATCAAGACTCTGATTCAGAGTAAGTTGCCTGAGGACATGCAAAACCTTGAGCTGGGGGGGATGTTAGGACCACACAATGCACCTTTTTGCCCATACTTTTTGCCATTATTATACCCTTGATCACCTGTATTTAGACTCATACTATCACTTCATCTGATCATTCCAAGGTATACAACGTCCTTTCTCATTACCATATGCTTAATCTGTTTTGCATAATATTTTACATCACTTTTGTACTTAATCATTGATCAGACTGCAGACTAGCATTCAAAGCCTAATGATGAAACACAGTCCAGGACACAGATACTGAAACACGGAGCCATTACACAATCTGAAGTCCCTGCTGCTGAAACACAGTCCAGGTCACAGATGCTGAAACACGGAGCTGTTACAAAGACCAAAGCCCTGTTTCCAAAACACAGTCCGAGCCCCTAGTGCTGCAACACAAAACTGTCATACAGTCCGGAGTCGCAGAGGCTGAGACACATAGCTACTACAAAGTTTAGAGCTGCAGATACTGAAACACAGAGGAGACCGCCAAAACCAACGATGATGAAACACAAGGAAGCCGTTACAGTTAGCGGTCAAGGTCGACAAAGTCAAGAGTGCAATTCACGTGGCTGAAACAGCCCGTGAATTGCGATGCTGAAACAACATCAGCAACGATGAGAAGAAGCTGTTACACCAGCCGTAACAACAATACCTCGTTCAGTTCCCGTATTAGCATTCGGTTGCGTGAGAATAAGACATCCTATGCTGATTTAGAAAGAAGATCCAATTTAGGATAGGATTCAAATATGCATTGTAACGATTGTATCGAAGGGATTTCCTCTTTAAATCAGAGGAATTCACCATTCGAGATAGCCAAGTTTTGATGTATTGAACCAACTACAGAGAAGCGAGATGTATTCTATTCTTTCAATTTGTAATGTGATATTTCGACAGATGAATATAAGACTGCTTTGAGTACCCTTCTTTAGCTTTTCGTTCAGGGGAATCTTGTGAGAAGGGAGGGCCCACCTTCTTCACAAGATTGACCCATTAGTTAGGAGTGTGATAGTGTAATTTTTGTTCATGCTTTGTTTAACTGTCGTTTGCTGAAACACTGTTTTTAATGGATTCCGCTTTGCTGAAACACTACTGACTCTGTCTTAGTTTAATTGAATGGAATTTGCAATTCTTTTTATCAGCAATCTCGTGTGATGATTTTATGAGGTTAGCAGAGATTTGGTTAAGGGTTCCTGCTCAGACAGAAAGGGATCGGAATATCATATCCTCGGTAGAATTCAATTACTACTGCAAGTGTGCTAGCTAGAGGTCCGGTTAAAAGGTTCCTGCTCAGACAGGAAGGAATCCAAATATCTCGACTTATGTAGATTTCATTTACTGCTGCAAGAGTGCTAGCCAGAGATTTGGTTAAGGGGTTCCTGCTCAGACAGGAAGGAATCACAACACCTTGTCTTCTGTAGATTTCATTTATTGCTGCAAGTGTGCTAGACAGAGATTTGGTTAAGGGGTTCCTACTCAGACAGGAAGGAATCACAACATCTTGTCTCCTGTAGATTTCATTTACCTCTGCAAGTGTGTTAGCCAGGGATTGGGTTAAGGGTTCCTGCTCAGAAAGGAAAAGAACCAAAAAAACCATGTCCTCTGTAGACTTTTATTGATGCTAGTCGGAAACTAGGTTAGGGATTCCTGCTCAGAAAGGAAGGGATTAGACTGCCCTGTTCTCTATAAACCTCAACCTCACAAGTGTGCTAAAACAAAAATAAGGCTGAAGGCTCCTGCTTAGAAAGAAAGGAACTAGGTGGAAAGAAAGGAGTTAGTTGTTTTCTGCATTACTGTTTTCATGAAAGAGTGTGAGTACTGAGTCTCTGTTTGAGAGTAAGGGTCCCGTTCTCTGATTGCAGAATAGTTGTTCTTTCCCATTGCAGCATTATTTTAATGTAATCCAGGATTCTTAGATCGAACTTTAAAGAATTGCAATAGGGGAATTACTTTCCTGTGATTTAATTCGGAGCTTCAGTTCATTCAAGCAATTATAAATAGTATTAATTTCTTTACTACAACACTAAGTCTCTTTTGGAATTGAGCATATACAGTGCGTGGCTATCTTTGAAATAAAATACTTCCCTGGGTTGATAATTTATGTATCACTTGATTGTTTAAATCAATTAAGCAATTATAGTGACCAACAACTAGTATATCATCAAGATATACGATTACAAACTTTGCTATGAAATCTTTCAAGATTTTGTTCATCGGCCTTATAAAAGTACTGGGCTCATTTTTCAAACCAAACAACATGACAAACCATTCATAGAATCCTTCATTCGTCTTGAATGTTGTCTTCCATTCATCACCTTCCCTCATTCTAATCTGATGATATCCGCTTTTCAAATCAATCTTTGAAAAAAACTTTACTCCACTCAAGAAATCCATCAAGTCATCCATCCTCGATAAAGGAAATCTATATCTGATGGTGATTTTGTTTATATCTCTTGAGTCAGTACACATTCTTCATCCACCATCTTTATTTGGGCTTAACACTCTAGGCACAACGCATGGACTCAAGATTTCTCTAACTAACCCTTTATTTATCAAATCCTGGACTTGTCTTTTGACTTCTTCATTCTCCTACAACATCAATATATACGCGGCCTTGTTTGGTAAACTTGATTTAGGTATAAGATCAATGTGATGACTTATGCTCCTAATGGGTGGCAACGAACAAGGTAATTTGTCCACTACTATATCAGAAAATTCCTCCAACAATTCCCAAATTTCCTCAGGTGGGTCATCTATCTTGGTACTGGTTAAGATGACTCTAGGTTTTCTTACCATCACAATCTACATGTCTTCTTATTTCTTGACTTCCTCAAGAATCTCCTTCTCGCTCATGAGAAGTATAGTATTGTTCACCTCTGGTTTTGCCTCCTTGTCTTTAATTGGTAACAACATATGCATTCTACCGTTTTTGTCCAAGGCATATGTGTTCTTTATCCCATCATGAACAACATTTCTATCATATTGCCATGGTATCCCCAACAAAATATGACAGACATCCATGAGAATAGCATCACACAGGATCTCATCTTTATATTCCCCTATTTTAAATTCAACTAGACACTGTTTAGTGACAGTTACCTGATGTCCTTTTTGTAACCACGAGACTTTGTATGGGCTCAGATGTGAAACAATCTCCAATTCCAACTTCTCCACCATTTTTGTGGATACTAGATTATCTATGTTCCCACTGTCCACTATCACCTTGCATACCCTATCCTTGGTCTTGCAAGCAGTTCTGAACAAACTATTCCTCTGGACTGGATTTTCTATCTCCTTCTCTGGATTTAAGATAATTTTCCGCATCATTAAAAATCTTCCGCCTTCTGCATATTATTCTTCAACATTTCTCCCTTGCACTTTAGAAATGTGAGCTTCTCCTCCATCTCTTTTTCTGTCGGGACATTCAAAAGATTTATGTCTGATATTTCCATAGGAAAAATATTTTATCTCACCTCCTCTGCCTCTTCCTCTTCCTCTTTCTCGTGGAAACATATTTCTATCGGCATACTGTCCCTTCTGTGACCTTCCTCCTCTTTTAGGGTGAGTATGAGGTTTATTTTCTTCTTCCTTCGACTTCTGAGTCCTGTCCTGGGAAATTGCTTTGCCTTTTCTATGACTTCAACCTCGACCTCTTTCACCTTTCTTTTAAGCTAATTTTTCTTCATCCTTCAGGGCCATTTGATAAGCCTCCTCTACATTCCTGATTGTTACCATGCTCATCTCATCCTGAATGTCATATATCAAACCATTCATGTATCTAGTGACATTTTCATAATCAATTTCACGATGACCAACCTTGATGTTGAGCCTATACAATTCCTTAGCGTGTTATTTCACTGTCATCCCTTTCTGTCTCAAGTTATGCATTCTTCGAAACAAATTAATTTGGTAGTCTCTGGGTATAAACTTGGCTTTCATTTTTGCAACCATCCTATCCCAGCTTTTGATTCTTTGTTTTCCTTTGCAACACCTATCAGCCTGCGGTTCATCCCACCATAGTGCTGCATGCCCTTTCAGTCTAGTGACAACATGTTTGACTTTCTTATCTTCCTCGACATCCTCATAGTCGAAGTATTTATCCAGAGCTCTAAACCATCTAACATCTCTTCAACGTCTAAGTTGCCTTCATACATCAGAATGTCCATCTTTGCTCTGGCTCCGATTCTTGCAACAACTCTAAATAGATGTTCTTCTGCAACTTCTTCGGCTGCGACTTCTTCCTCAACTCCAACCTCATTTTCGATTCCAGCTTCACTGACATCTCCAACATCAACTTTTCGTCTCTGTTCTATTTCCATAGCATCTAATCGAGCACAGATTTCTCTCATATCCCTTTCTACATTTGGATCGGGAATTGGTCTTTCTCTCCTTCTTGGTGACATTGTTTCAATCTGTTCCCTGCAGAAAACAAAAAGAAAATCGTAGGCTAGGCTCTGATACCACTCTGACGCAACACCCCCCTGCCTCAACAGGTTTTTCACAACCTCTCAGTCTTAGGATCATTCCTTATCTTCCCCTTGATTGGAATTGACTCTTTGATTTCCCGTAGAAATATCTAACACACACTGGTGTCCATCCACAGGTCCTTATGAGTTACGTCGGTGCAAGCAAGCACTAAGCACCAAATCTCTCTCTCGTGATCACTGATATGACCACAACCTTCACCCGAAAGGGTACTTCGGGTTTTGTGACTTCGCAATCCTAGATGGGAGTCCTCTTGTCTCTTCAAACCCCAAAACCTCAAAAAGGCTAATGGGTCTCTGATTCCTCCCTTTGACTTTTCTTGATGTGACCTCCAACTATGAATTGGGGCCCAAACACTTTGGTACCTCGTGATTTCTCTTATCGGCATTTTGCGATGTAGTAACTCCTTTCGCCAACTTCCAAAACCACGACAACCCCCTACCATAGATCAATGGCTCTAATCTCCCTTGCGATCTGACAGTCCTGGTTCTATCAGGACTTCGTGAATCGAGAATTCACAACTCTCTACTCCGAGTCATAGCTTCTTCTACTTCCCGAACTCTAAAACAATGAAATTCGTACATGAGATCAACGACCCTCGTTGATCCAAATCCAATGACCGCTATTCCTCTTGAGCTTCTAACACTGAAAAATATCTTGGGCTTATCTCACTTGCTGGTTAACTAGATCCAACGGTCCACAATAGATTGACTTTTCCCTTGGAAGCATTTCCACCATCCTTTCCGTTTTAAAAAATCCTTTGCCAAACACTCTAGTGTCAACTCTTCTAAACCCTCCCTCTTATGGGTGACCTCAAACTTCATCTCCCTTTGAACACTTCAAAGGTTCTATCCCTTCTAAACTTGATTCTCCCAGAAATCTCAAACTTTAAGGAATCCCTGCGCGCATGCCTTGTGGCATTTTCAAATAACCTCTAGTTATTTGACCCTTTGACTCTGTGCACTCCTTGCAACAACAATCCTTCAATCCTACCCCCTAGATTGATAAAATTCAATGCCTTAACCAGCCTACACACACCTTGTATATCTCTATGCTATCATGCACTTCTGTTGGTACGAGAACAACAATATTCCTTCTGAGTCTTCCGAGATAAAACTCAAAACTTTTTCAACGCACACCTTGCGGACATTCACTGCACTCCTTGCAAGAATTCTCAGAAAGAGAAACAATTGAAACTCATCCTTCCCTTCTCTCAGACTTCATACCTTTAACATGAAATCATACACACAAAGCAACATTAAAACAAATGCATAAACAGAGAATGTAAGCAACTGTATACATACCATTCAATAGATGCAAAAAATAAGCATAATAACACCATGAACGTGACTCAAAGCTTTCATATATTAACTCAAGTATTCCTGTACATGGGTTCTTCTCTGTGTTCTTACTCTCTACAACTCTACAACTTACTTAAATCATATAATGATACAAGTGAGGGTGTCTTTCTATCCGTTTTCCCTCCTACACTACAAGCTATCTAATATGAAATAAAAGCTACAACAACTTTTCATAAATTACAACAAATGCCTCTTTATCCAGTAGATGTGAGCAATGCTCAAGATCTGTTTACAATATCCAAAACATAAATGTAAATATGTCTCCTAATATTACATAATGTGTCTTCATTTAAATTTAAAACATTTTCAAAATGTGCGCTGGTGCATATCCAACTGTCTTCTACTTTTTCCCTTGCTTTGCTTACTTCTTACGATGCTCCTGCATCAAGCTAGCATATGTACGCAGGATTTTAGGCATGCAACTAGCATGTGTAAACACTCTGCATATGCAACAGGGTGTGTATACCATACAAAAACTTTTCTTTTGAGAAGAACTCCATCAAAAAGGGTTGGCAACTGTATGAATGAGTAGGCCAACATCAAAGATGCATAGTAGTGACATTTTGAGTTATAACAGAGAGATTCCATTGAACAATGGTTAAAGAGTGCCTTAATTAATATAATTGAACTAGATCAAGAAAACACAGTTGTTACTGGTCATGTAACTGCAGTAAAGGAGAATACAAGAGGAACATCGACAAGCAAATAGAGGAGAGAGAGATCTATCACAATGAGTAAATTAATCACATTCTTATCTATTTCCTCTTCTCATTCATGAATCATCTAGTTGTGTCTTATCTTTCCTTAGAAAGCATAACCGATTTCTGACCATTTCTCTCTATCTTGTTTTTAGGTTCAACCTTGTTCCACTCTTTCATTTTATGGTCTACGGGAGCCCAATCCCAGTCCATTCTAGAAGAATTCATTTTTATTTTCAAACTATTAAATACTGTTGTTATTTTTGAAAATCCCAGAGAACTATTTTGGGGTTAAAATTTAATGATATCTTGAACTCTGAGTTTTGAGAATAATAGATTTAAAGTTTGTCTATCATATTCTTTCCTGTTTTGAATGAAAAAACTCTTTTAAATTTTTCTTAATTGTGGGCCTTTATCTTTCTTTCCCATGAATGTGATCAAAATTATGATAGTGTGATGGATGTAAGAATCACATTTCTTTTCCTGTAACTATTATTTATTTATGCATACTATTTCTGCATATATTATATTTTAATTTGTGAAAATTCCTGGTCTTCTTCTTAGGAATTCTTTTATGAATGTGTATTATTTTTCAATTTGTAATATTTTACATTTTCATTAAGTGATAAATATTGGGGTTTAGTATTTAGTATTCTCTTATTTTAATATTTTTAGTTTGAATATATTCAACTTTTATCTTTAAGAAAACACAGAGGATTACCACCTCTATAAAAATGCAGAGGGATATTATTATCCTTGTCAGGTTGTTGTTTGGACCTTAACAAATATAAACATCAACAATATCCAGGGCTGATAGAGTTGCAATGATATCTCTAAGTGATGTACAAAGGTCAATTGTTGGAACATCCTTTATCCTCTGTGCACAAAATCCATGGGTGTTCTACCCAACCTATGGGATTTCATCCCATATGTGTGGTATAATGACTATAAATGCTCAAACCAAGTCCATTTGTCTATTTTCCAAGGTTATGATAACATGAGAGCCATTGTCTGAGGGTGGTGAGTCAATAGATGAACCACTTGTCTTCGTCACATGTGCCAAAGTCTTGCAATAAAGGAACGAAGTATTGGGTACAAGCCCATGAAATCCCTCAAGAACCATGTCAGGGACATCCAAAACAAATCCAAAGTATAAAACATGGTTATCCAAATTTCGTAAGAAACATTGGTCCTTAAAACATAAAAAGTAAGTTGCAACTTAAGATATAATCCATGTAAGATAATTCACCTTAGTATCCCCTTCAAGCATCATACCAACCTAGGACCCCATGTGAGTTATAAAGTATGGGAGGACCTTCATCCAACCCTATTAGGTGTGCCACCTACACAAGAAATAAAATAACCCAGGTAGAGGGATAGGTCCCGAGAGTGACAAGAGAAAGTAAAAACCCACCAAGAGTAAGTGTGAGGTGATATGGTTTCAGTGCTTACTTCATGGATTATGGTGTTAAATACATCTCTGTGAGTGCCTTTGTGGAGGGTGTGTTTTCTCTTGATTTACCCCATATTTGTGTGCCGCAGTTTTCCAAACCCCTTTTTTCCTTTTTCTAGTCTATGCTTTCATTTACATTTGCGAATTTGCAGGTCCCCTTTTGTACAAAGTTTCATGCTATATCATTATTTTTTTGGACTAGAGAAAGCATTGAAAGAGTAGAGCTCAAGTTGGAATGACTTTTGGTGGTCCTGCTTTGCTATGTTCTCTTTCTTTTCTAGCATCATTTTCTTATTATTTTATAATATCTATGAAACAACCTCTAGGCCTTCGACCCCTCTTCTCATGAGAGAACGAACCATAACCAAAGTTTAGGATGTGTGAAAGGCTTCAAGGTGGAAGGTGTTAAGTATGTTTAGGAGTGGAATGTTATCCTTGGGAGGCCCCCCAATATTACCCCTTTTCCCTGGGTAGTGACATCATGGGACTAGGGAACATAAGTTTACCACCAAGGTGAAACAAGGAAACTGACCCAATTTCTCAAACTAGTGATCCATTATCCAACTTCAACCAAAGATCATCATTCACATGCCTGAAAAATTAAACAAAACACTTTGAATAAAAGGAATATAATACCTCATGGTGACGATAACTTATCATCTCCCATACTATCGGTTGCTTGAATGTGATGAGCCTTGGTTGATATGCACATAGATGAAAATAAGGGGTGCTATTGGGGTGCCATCTGTGGACACACTGATCATCATCATGGTTTGGATCATGTTCTCCATTGCAGGCCACAAGACATGATATCCTCTAGTTATCCCTAGGCATGGGAGGTAATAGGGGAAACAACACATAGAGATAAAACATGCTCCATGTAAAAATGGCCTCCTCCCCCTCCCTCACAGGAAATATCAGGTGGGCTAGAAGTAGTCTCTTCCATGAGACATGAAAAAAGGAAATTAGGGAGAATATATAACATTACCAAGGCCATGTCACATGCATAGATCAAGTTGTAGAAAGGAAATAAAAAAACTATCCCTAGGGATATTAGAGAAATGGAAGCCCCAAAGGAGGTAAATAAATGAAATTACTCTCAATAAATCACAGGGGAATGGGATCATCCTATAAAATGAGCTCCTTGAGAAGATTACTATTTGTACATAATGATGTTATCTTTTTAATTCAAGAAACATTGATATTGGAGAATTCCTGCAAGATAAAACCAAGGAAGATGTTACCGAATTGGACCTTTGAATGTGTAAGCTCATATGAGATCTTAGGAGGAGTTGTCATAGTATGGAAATGCAATTTCCACCTGGTAAGAAATGAAAGAAACACACTGTTTACATGTCAATATTTTTAGGTGAATTGAACATGAATATTGATCTACTCAACATATATGGTCCCCACTAGGATCGAAAACTATTTTGGAAGGACATTGTGGGTAGAGATTTAGTGGAATCCTTCTCACTCATACTTGGAGGGGCCCAAATTTAATTTTGAATAGTGCAAAAAAATGGGGCCCAAATTCCAGGAGGGACCCCTTATCGGTATTTTTCATGGAGATGTTTGAGGAAGTAGATATGGTGGATATTGAATTCATCACACTTACAGTCACTTGGACAAATGATAGATGCATAGATAAATTTATTATAAAGTTCTTAGGCCATTTCATAATCAAGGAATCTTTCCTTGACTACTTTCAATGTTTCATATCTGGGGTTGAAGAAGGCCCCACTTGGACTTTCTCCACCTTTCAATTTCAACCCACATTGGCTCATTCATATGAAGTATGTACAAAATATCACAAAGGCCTCACAACATATCTCATGGGACTAGGGAGACCCCATGACTCAACTAAAAATAAACCTAATCATAGTTAAAATAATTTTAAAGGAATGTTGAACATAAAATTTTGGAAACTCTGAGCACCAATTGAAGGAGGTTGAAGGACAAATATCGAACATGCATGAGAAAGAATGCACAAATTACTTGAATATGGAAATGATGGAGGAATTTTCAGAACTTGGAGAAGAAAGGAATACCCTATTGGCACGGGAGGAAGCATGTTTGTGTATGAAGAGCTGTGTAATTGGGCTTCAAGAGGAAACAAGAACACTGAATGTTTCCATAAATAGGTGGCCTTGTGAAGAGCATACAACTTAATTTGGAGGATATCATATCTTTGGGATAATATTTGTGAAAAGTTTGATTCTATTAACAAGGAAGGGTTGATACACTACAAAAAAATGTACACCTAATTCCTATGGGAAACCCTGATCCGTATGCTTTATATCACATTGTCTTTCCCCAACTAGATAAGTGGTAAATATAAAGAGATTTTGATGGCACCAATACATGAACAAGAACTCAAGTGAGTAGACCCAAAAATCAGAGCAGACAAATCCTTGGACTAAATAGACTCTCTATTGATTTTTTTTTGGGATTTTGGGAGCTCATACACAAATATCTACTCCTAATTGTCTAACAATCCAGGAAGGAAAGAAAGATTCATCGAGCCTTCAATTCTACATTCTTGTTAACAATCTCCAAGGTAACAAATCCCACCATCTTTGAACATTTTCATCCCATTTCACTTTGCAATAGTATATATAAAATTATCATAACTTTTCACCTCAAGCCAATGCTCTCGTGTCACATTTCTTGAGAACAAATGTGTTTTATACTTGGAAGGGACACACATGATGCCATTGGGTTTGCTTAGGGGGTACTCCACTTCGTTAAAACCCTCAACAAAAGAGAAATCATTATCAAAATTGACCTATCAAAAGAATTTGACCTCTCGAACTAGTTATACTTGAGAATGATCCTAATGCAAGTAGGGTTTTATTGGCCTTTCATCAATTAGATAGAATCTTGTATTTATACAACATCCTTTGTAATTTTAATAAATGGTTTTTCCACTGTCTAGAGGACTTTACCAGGGATTCCCACTTCCACCCTTCTTTTCTTGATCATAATCAAAGGTTCTTGTAGACTTATAAAGTTTGAGGTCAGGGATGGAAACATCTTAGGAATAATGATATCAAAATCCATTTAGATAACCCATCTCATGTTTGTATATGATATTCTCTTATTTGAAAATGGTTCCGGGATGCCAAATATTTTGCTTGTCTTTTGGATAATTTTTGTCATGCAACATGGATAGAAATCAACAAATTAAAGTCTTTCATTCGCCACAGTTGTATGCCCCTGTTTCAAAAGGAATCTATCTCAAATTTATACCCTTCCAAGTTCAAGACTTCAAATCAAAACTCACTTATGTGGGATTCCAACTGAATCCCAACAATTATTAGATACAATATTGGACCTAGATATTAGAAAAAGTGAAGGATTGGGTAACTCATTAGACACATTGTTGGGTATCTAGGGTGGGAATTATTGTCTTGATTAAGAGTGTGATCCAATCAATCCCTATCCATTGGTTTGAAATTGCAAATCCTCCAAAGAATATTTTAACACAATTAAGGAAAATTCTTCAAACATCTATCGAAGGGGAGAAAGGAAGAATAAGGCATGTATCTTGTATGATGGGAAACATTGTCTCACCCAAAGGAAATTGGAGGATGGGGCATAAAACATCTATATAAATTCACAAAGGTGCTAGTAGCAAAGGGCACTTGAAAATTGATTAGTGGGGAAAGTTTGTGGTAAGAAATCCTATATAGTGAGTACCTTGGTCCAACCTCCATGGAGGATTGGATTAAAACCCTCTAGAAATAACATAAAGGGGGTTCAAACTTTTGGAAGGCATTATCATGTAAGAAACACACTTTATCACATAAAATTTATGCCAGAAAGAAACTAATGGGGAATGAGTTAAGTTGGGAATGAATGGTTGGGTAGGGAAAGAATCAAGCTACAAACTGTTGATGCGACTAGTAGACCCACTTAGAAATTAAAAACTACTCACATTTCATTAAGTGGAAAAAGACCTAGGGATCTCTCCACAAGCATGAAAAACTGCTCAGGATATGGCACTAGTAAATTTGGGTCATTTTGAGATGGTCATTTTGATGCCTTTGTGACGTTATATTATGGAGATGGTGATGAAGCTTGGACCCCAAAAACGTTGCATCACATGTCATGGAAATTGCGATGAAACTAGGATATCATCACCTGCATGACGACCCAAGGATTTCATCGCATGCAAGATGACCCAAAGAGATCATCGCGAGCGAGATTACCCAAGGAGATTGTTGGAAGTGATACAACCCAAGGATGTCATCATGAGTGAGACGACCTAACAAGACTATTGCGAGCGAGGCAACCTAAGGAGACCGTCACCAGCTAGACGACTCAAGGAGATCATCGCAAGCGATACGACCCAAGGATGTCGTTACATGTGATACAACCCAAGGATGTCGTCAGATGTGAGATGACCTAAGGTGCTTGTTGCAAGAGAGATGACCCAAGGATATCGTCACAAGAAAGACAACCTAAGGATATCTTCATGAGAGAGGAACTCTTAATACCATTGACGAATCATTGTGACAAACTATCAATACCATCGACGAACTATCAATACCATCGATGATATGAGATTGCCGCGAGAACGACGAGATCTGATTATTTTGAAAAAAAAATGAAAAAACATTCTACTATTCCATTTGCATGAATTTTAACTATAGGCAATAAACCAATAGATAATTTCCTATTTTACACCTTGAACACATCAATAGAACAATATATGATATTCTCATATAAATCCAAGTTGGAGCTATGGGTTCCAACCAATCTTATTTTATTTCTCAATATTTATCCTATTGGGGTAGGTTAACTTACCTCAGTCACATATCCTATTGAATATCACTTTTTATTTTAATATATATATATATATATATATATATAATAAAATAAAAAGGTAAATCCCTCGAACTATTTAAGTTTTATTTCTAGATTATCTACCCTCCATACTCCCATGTAGCACACACATGTAAACCACTTGCAACCTTTCCATGGAACCATCTAAAATGTGTGGTGCTTGGAAGACACTCATTGAAGAAGAAAAGGAACATTTGAATACATTGGAGCATTTGTCGATGCAATCTGTCTAGAACCATAGATAGAAACTAGCTGCTAGACCTGGAATGAATAAGGAAAGGGTGGTATCAAATCAAAAGTCATATCTTGACCTAGATTCCACCTAGTTATAGAAGCTAACTAATATATCTAAGAAAATTCACACTTGGAATATTCATTGTGTTTCACAGACGTAAGGTTTTTTTCATAATTTTCCTCCTTTTCCATTCCAATACCCTTTCGATGAGCTATACCCAGTGACCATTCTTATCCATTTCAAGGAACTTCTCATTGAAGGAAATCCTTTTGTGGGAGGTGTCAAGGCATATAGACACACACAACATAGTGGAATACATATAATATAGTTAAGAATAAAACATGACTGAATAAGAAAATAGTGGAAGTTGATGGTGAACAAGAAAATAGTGCCAACAACCATGAAAGGGTGTACATTCATATGACAAAAGTGTCAGAACCAAGCATCAAGCAAAATCAAATAACTTTGGAATATTCGTTGTGTTTCACAAAGGTAAGGTTTTTTTCATAATTTTCCTCCTTTTCCATTCCAATACCCTTTCGATGAGTTGTACCTAGTGACTATTCTTGTCCATTTCAAGGAACTTGTCATTCAAGGGAATCCATTTGTGGGAGTTGTCAAAGAATATAGACACACACAACACAATGGAATAAATATAATATAGTTAAGAATAAAACATGTCTGAACAAGAAAATCATGGAAGATGATGGTGAACAAGAAAATAGTGCCAACAACCATGAAAGTGTGTACATCATATGACAAAAGTGTCAGAACTAAGAATCAAGAAAAATCAAATAATTTTGGAATGAGTTTCAACTTTCAAAAGAGAGTAGATGCCACACAACTAGACTAATGGATGTGAAAAAGAGAATACCCTGTCCTATGAAAAAGAGACTGTAATGCATACCCTATCCTGTTGAGCCTTTACTGTTGTCAAAGTATTAATAGGTTGGAGTTCACTAATTTTTGCATGAGAAATTGGTACAACATCTAGAGCATCTGAAATTGCATGAACTACATATTGTAGTAAAAAAAAACAAAATTATATTTATTTTTTAGTAAAAATCAAAAAATAGTTTTAGGACATGTTAATAAATCCTAATAGAAATTAAAACCGACAAGATTGCAAATAGTAAACACCATTGATATTATTTTTTGGAAAATTCATATGAGAGAATATTAAATAGTGAAACACACACACACACACACACACACACACACACACACACACATCTCAGATGGGATGTCCTGAATAAGCTCCTCTTGGTTTCGATAATAATTTATTGGAGCCGTATGATCTTGGAGCAAACCTCCCTCGATATGAAGGAGAAACAACAAAGTCAACATTGATTATGTTGTTGCTTTGTTTGATTGAGAGAGGTTTTATCCAAGAATAAATGACTCCAATAAATTTTTATCTATTGAAAAGGGCCAACCACATGAAGTTGGAAGCTCCTATGTTCCCCCCCCCCCTCACATCACTCTCAATTCCCTAATACCCAATATATATTCTAATAAAAAATATGCATTAAAAATATTCAAAATTGATAAAAAGTGATTGTAAATCTATAAATGAGGTTTATCATTCAAATGCATATGTCATAAAAAAGAGTTTTTATAAATGAGATTTATCATCCAAAATATGTTCCAAATATACTAGCTATATAATGTACATCGAACTCTCTTATAAAATTATTATATATCATAATTTTATTTTAGTCTTCTTTAGTTTTCTAGTCCAATTCTTAAGTTATTCATCATCAACTTCCATGTCTTCTTTTTCTAAGGGATCTTCAACATCAGATGTTGCTTCAGTCCTCTCAAGTCGAGCACACCTAGTCTCATACCTACAACATGGAGGTTACTTTGAGGGGCCATCACTTACAAAAGAAAATATTAAATTTATATGGCCAACTTTTAAATATCATTGAAGTAGTTGTTATAACCCTAAATTTCACCAGACATGCATACCTGGCATCATGCCATCTTACTTGTTATCTTTGACTGGTGGTCTTGGCAGATTCTAGCTATAAAGGACTACCCCTATGCCTGGATCAAATTTTCTAGAGATCCTGACATGCCTGTACCTATTGGAGAGGAGCGAGGAGAGATGGGTATGTTTGTTCTTCAGAGTTATTTAATTTTTATTTCTTTTTATATATATCATTTTTTTTTTGTATACCAAAGTATTTGACACTTATGTATATGTTATGTACAGATGTGGGACCAATGCATCCAACAAACTTCTCAAGGAATAAGCAGTGTGCTCGACCAGAGGCAGGACCAACCGTAGTCGTTGGACCAACAACAACAGCAGGGGGGCCTCCAGCCGGAGAGGCTGAGAGATTATTGAGACGGGTGGAGCAGAACCTTAGTGCGCTCACTCACATAGTCCCTATGGTAGAGATCAAGGATCTGCCACCAATGATGCAACCTCACATAGTTGGGGTACCACGAACCTGGGTCCAGCTCTTCTGGCATTTTGAAAATGTCATTTTTCATTACGGCAGGGCCAACAGGAACCACCCTTAGCTAGGCTAGACTAATTACATGCCAAGGGAACATTTTGTATATTGTTGAGGGCATAAGCCCCATGACTCATACTAGACATATTTTTGAGGTGCTTAGACCCACCCATGTACTCTAATATTTTCGATATATATATGCATATTTACATCTTTTTACGTCTTATGAATTACATTTATTTTACAAATGTATTTACATGTGCGTGTGTGTGTTTTTTCTTACATGTGTGAAATATGCCAATCTAATACATGATTAGCTAGAGTATCTATGATTTGATTCAATCTCCTATGAACATGGATATATGTAATGTAATCAAAGCTTCGTTCTAAGAGACATACCCTAAGGAACCGTCAGTGTAGAGTAGGATCGTAAACGCAGTAAACCCCATTTAATTGGGACACAACTAGCTGAGCATCTAAGTAGACCCGGAGGTGAGAGATACCATGCAACAAAGTGTCACGAAGAAACTCTAAGACTACATTGTATTGGAAGAAATTGTTTGTGGTGTCACCTAAAAAAATACCTCATGAAGATAGCAACTGGCCCTGAGGTGTGAAAATTACCCAAGCTATGGAAGCAAGCCTTCGAGTGTGCTGGCTAGCGCCATCCACGAACCCAATAAACACATATGATTCACTTAACATTTTCCACAGTGAAAAAGATGACATCAAAAAATGACACGTCCATAAAACCAAAAAGACAAAAACTAAATGGAAAATGTATGAGAACTATACATATGTATAGGAAGTCACCCAAGGCGGCCCACCTACGAGTAATACTTCTTGAGGTAGAGCCCATTTCTAGGCTATTCTAAAGAATTTCCCTCAAAGTCCACTAGATGATAAGAACCCTTCATTAGAACCTCCTTCACGATAAAAGGTCTGAACCACATGAGTTTGAACTTGCCTGCCCCCAAGGGATCCTTATCTTGGTCATAGACTAGGACAAGGTCGCCTTTAGAGAAAATCTGAGGAAGAACAAACGGATCATAATGACACTTGACTTTTTGTTTGTGAGCCTTGTTAGCCAAGGCTACATCACGATGATGCTCATCGAGCTACTCGAGATATAATAAACGCTCTTCAAGCAGTGAAGTTTTTGGCAATAACTGTACTTCCAACTTTAGAGACAAGATCTGGCACTCTATAGGAAAGACTGCTTCCATCTCGTAAACGAGTTGAAAAGGTGAGAAATCAGTTGCAATCTTAACATAAGTTTGGTAGGCCCATAATGACGAGTACAACATCAAATGCCAATTTGACTTGGCCGAATTGATCATTCATTGTAGAATAGTCTTAAGGGACTTATTCATAGCTTCCACCTCACCATTCTCTTGTGGGTAGTAGGGTGACAAATGTTCTTTCCTCAACCCAAGATTTGATGTTAAATCAGACATCATTTTATTCTGAAAGTGACTGCCATGGTCAGTGAAAATCTCTCTCAGGACATCGAACCTTGCTATTATCTAGTTAAACAAAAAGAGAGTTGTTGTCTCACCATCATATTTAAACATTGGCACAACCTCGACCCACTTCATGAAGTAGTCTACTGCTACGATGATATAACGATGCCCCCTTGCCAAAGGGGGGTTGCATGTAGCATAATCAATCCCCCACTTGGTGAAGGGACCAACTGTGATGACAGGAAACATGGGAGCAGGGTGTGCCCTCATCTTCCGAGCGAAGATCTGACACGGGTGGCACTTCTTGACCAATTCAACACAATCTTTGATTAATGTTGGCCAAAAGTAACTGACTCGTAGAATATTTTGGGTTGTTTCCAACACAGATAGATGACTGCCACATGCTCCATTGTGGCAATCGTTAAGCACGATTTTCGCTTCTCCATGAGTGAGACACTAGTAAAGGATGCAATCTACACCTCGATGATATAGAGTGTCCTCAAGTATGAGATAGTTCTTGGCCTGCTGGTGTATACGACGACGCTCATCATGAGAAGCAGGGGTGGGGTACTTCAAAGTATGGAGATAGACTACTATATCTCCGTACCAGGGCTCCGAAGATGTGATAAAAAACATGTCTCCTTTGATAGGCAACTCCTTGGGTATAACATCACCTGATTTAATCGGAAGTTCCGAGATGAGTTATGGAAAAACCAACAACTTTTTGTATTTCTCCAAAACAAAATCCAAGTCAAATTCTTGGAGGATAACTATCCATCTACTGATCTTTCCACTGATTACACATCATGTCAACACGTATTGAAACTGATTCAAAATGGCAATGACGATGGTCTTGCGAAACAAGATATAATGACAGAACCGTTGGACAACATGAACTGTCGCCAATGCAAGTTTTTCAATGTGGGAATAATTGAGTTCTTGTCCAACCAGGCCTTGGCTTAGGTAATAAATCACGTATTCTGAGAGCAAATCATCCTCCTAAACCAAGACCATACCGATGGTCGACTCTACAACGACAAAGTAAAATAAAAAATATTTATTATAATTGGGTGACCGAAGCAGAGGGGCAGACGCGAGGGCACGTTTCAACACTTCTAAAGAGAATTGAGTGGCTTCATCCCAATGAAAAGGAATGTCCTTCTTTAGTAAATGCATGAAAACCTTTGTGATCTCAGCATAGTTTACGATGAAACACCGTAAAAAGTTCTCTTTTCCTTGTAAACTCTGAAGCCGAGGGACTGTGCATGGGTGAGGCAACTGAACTATCACCTCAAACTTTAGAGGATCGACCATGATCCCTATTGTTGAAACTATGAAACCTAGAAAATGACTCGATGTTACAAAAAAACTGCATTTGTTTGGATTCAAGTGAATCCAGTAGTAGCGACATCACTCAAAGATAAGTCAGAGGTGTGCAGGATGATCATCTCTCTTACAAGATTGTGATGCTAAATCATGAAGATAATCCTTTACTATGTGTTTGAGGTCATGGAAAGCAAAAGACATGGCCTACTGAAAAGTATCTCTAGCATTTTTCAGACCAAAAGGCATCTTCCGATAAGCGAATTTACCCCACAGACAAATGAAAGTGGTTTTGTGTTGGTCTTCGGGTTTGATCTGTTTTTTATTGTATCTCGAAAAACCATCCATGAAAGAAAAGGCCTTGCAACCTGCACATTCATCGACTTTCTGGTCAATAAATGGCGTGGGGAAATTATCCTTTGGACAATCCTTGTTCAAATCATGGAAGTTCGTACATACGCCAATAATACCCTATTTTTTGTTGACTAACACGAGATTTGACACCCATTGAGTGAATTGGACGAGGTATATGAAACCAACTTTAAGCAGTTTCTCCACTTCAGCCTTAATAGCTATTTCTTTCTTATGATTAACTAGATGAAGATTCTATCAGACCAGCTTAGCATCAGGATATGTCGCGATTTCATGTTCAATGATTCTTAGATCTATGTCTGGCATTTTCTCGTAAGACTAGGAAAACACGTCACAAATTTCGTTAAATAAATCCTTGTAGATTTGAATCTCCTCGAGAGAGCATTTCGCTCGACAAAGACATTCTCCATGACTCCAGGGGTTCTGGAGATATCAATAGGTATCGTTTTAGTGATGGTTTGCATATTTCCTTTAGCGTAAACAACATGCATAGACAAAGGATTGATAGGACAAGCCCTATCTCCAGTCATAGTTAGAGTGAATTCACCTTCTTCAATTCTTCTTAACTCAGGGAGGAAATAAGATTTGTGATGGAGATCATCCAAGGGTTTGTCCAGGCTAGTAATTACCTCAATAATCGCCTCATCTAAGGGCAAGAATAAGTTTAAAGAATCAGTATCGGTGAGGGACCCTTGAACCCAAATAGGCTCGAGAATCGGATCTAACTCCTGTGCGGGAGTCGAATCCGGGTCGGTGGAAGCTTGCTGGACTATAGAGTACACAACTTCTGTCATGGACAAAGGCATGGACATAACATGGTTCCCTATCCCTTCCATCATGGATGATGGGGAAGGAAGAGTCCATGGATCGTTAAAGTAAGTTGTGCGAAACGATGAGATTTGAAATATTTCAGCCCTAGGCTGGTCAGGGACAACTAATATGTACTTGACATTGCCAGTTGGAGGCGGGTAATGGAAAGTACCCATAAAAGGTGCGCACAAACCAACCCCTACGTTGACGATGCCAGGATGAGGGTTATCAATCATCGGGACCGTGGATACCCCTGATGAATTGAAAGGATGAGAGAAGGATAACTGATCAATGGACACGATCCGACCCTCGTGTGGAAACAACAAGACCCAAAAAACTGTCGCGACCACTACTTGCATAGAATAGGTCCAACTCCTTCCTAACACGAGATTGTAGTCGAGAGATGCATCGACCACTTCAACCTCAACACACACGGTCTTCCCCCCTAACTACATGTGGAAAGAGGGTATGATTCCATGTAGTCATAACAAACGATCGTCGAAATAGGTAAGAAGAGTAGGTGAAAGAGACAAAATGGGTTGGTCAATGGCCTTCCAACATGCCAAATACATCAAACATGTCGAGGCGCCCTCATCAACCATTGTGCATAAAATGTTCCGAGTAAAATTTTTCGTGGTGTAAGGCACTACTATCTAAAATGCCACGTCGTAAGGGAGACAAGGTTTTAAGTCGGTCATATCAAGCATGATCATTCCTGGATTACAAGTGTTAGTAGATCCTAAGGCAGCTAAGAGAGCCTTTCTTTGGGAAGGGCAGCTCTGGAGGATGTCCAAAGCAGACATTGCACAAGGGGTTTGAGACAAATCCTCCACCAAAGAGTAGTTATGGACGATCCTTGCATTTGGATTGTGGGAAGCTTTCTTAAACGCACCTTTTGGGATGTGTGTCATTGTTTCTCCCAACGTATTCTTAATCTGGAGAGGAAGAGGTGGGTTTTCAGCTTCATTACCCTTCTTAGAGGTGTTTGACATTCCATAGTCGCATGTCCTAGTTGCTATATCAATGCTACCTTTCATCATGTACACATTCATGAATGAAGGATTACTCGAAGATGGAGGGGGTCCCTGAATACCCCATTCAGCACTCAAAGAGGCTTGATTTAAATTTTTCCCATGTGGAAATGGGTTTGTTAACATGACAGGTTGTTTCTTTGCCAATAACTTCTGGGCCTCCACAAGTCGAGGGAACTGGTGAGTTAGATGGTATTCCATGCAAAGATTACATGGATACTTCAACTTATTCTTTTCTATGTTCCCCCCGCCAGCATTATTGGTAGGTTTATTATCCCCCTTACCCTTATAGATCAAGAAAAACCCTGAGAAGTGTGACTTATGACATGGAAGAGGATGGCTGCCTCTTCTTTAAAAAAAAAAAAATTCTCAACATAGGCATGCTACTGACACTTCAGTAGCCTGCGTATATACGCAGGCTGTCTAAAGGCAGGGCACGTATGTACACGTGCAATCCCACTACAGGCCGCGTACACCTCTGTAACTTCTCAAAAAAATGAAAACCAATAGCCAAGCACATGCAGGGAGTACTGGTATGGAATACCAAAATCCCTTAAAGACACAAAAGTTTATAAAAACTCAAGAAACATTAAATAAACTGATTCAAAATACCCAAAAATAATATACCCAAAAAACCCTAGAGGTCTCCCCAGTATGTTCGCCAATTTTTCTATAGCGGGAAAACCCCCCTACGGACTACACTAGGGTTCTAAAGCGTAGGTAGAGCTAACTGTCTAAAGTATCCTAATTTTAACAACTATCCCATCATCAACCCACAATCATACATAAAAGACAAAGTATAGGGATCCGATAGGAATACCTTAAACTCCGCATCCGGTGTCGATCCCTTTGCACTCAATTGTTTCTCGACTGCAGATCTCCTCCCAAAGCCAACCTGCATTCACCAAAAGACAAACAAGAAACTACAAGAATGCATTATATATATGGATTAGTGGGTTAGACATCATAACAAAAATGTAAACAAATCATAAATATTTAAGACATCATTTGGCGGGACGGAAAAAGTATTTGTTTATATTAATCTCACAAAAGTTGTTTACAATATGATACTGACAACTGCTCCTCGAACTAGGTCCTGGGATCCTCTTCGCCATGCACCAACTACTTCCACGTATTCTTCTCCTCTTGAGTTCTCTCTAGGGAAATGGCAAGGGTTTGCAGTGGAGAAAGAAGGAATTCTAGCTCAAACTCACAATGTGGTTGCAAAATATTGGGGCAAAGGGGGAGTACTGAAATGGGTAGAGTTTCTATGCTCTCGTTCTTATTCTTTGAATGGGACCCCAACACCTTCTTTTATAGGCCAAAAGAGATAGTAACGGTTAGGGTGACTGGCTATAGGTGTTCAAATGGTTAGGTAAAGGCCTGAAAACCCGTATCCCTTTGAAATTTTCATTTTTCGCACTTTTTGTAAGTGTACGTGGACTATAGTCATGAAACAAGCGCATGTACGCGGGAAGTAGTGGTGCAGGGCACGTACACCTTCAAAAAAAATGGTTTTTTAGAAGATCTATTCAGTGATGGCTTGGCAAAGATGGTAAGTAAGATGGCATGATGCCAGGTATGCATGTCTAGTGAAATTTAGGGTTATAACAATAGTGTTGGCCCTCGACCAAGTTTTGAGGAAATGTTGGTCAGATTTGACAATTTTTGGGACTTCGACAGGCTGATTGAAGACGGAGCACCTAGGCGAAGTGGATATCATGGGATCTCGCATTTTTTTGTGGGATTTTTGGGCTTTTAGGGTTTATGTAATGGGTATGGGATGTCAACCCATGGTTTTACCCATGCGTAGGCCCCTTTTTGTAATGTATATATAAAGTAGCTAAGTAATGTAAGGGGATGTAGAGTTACTAGTCATTGATCAACTTAGTGCATGGCTAGTTGGCTTTTTGTATGAATGAGTTAAGGCTTGCAGAGCTAAGTGCAAGCATTTTGTAAGTGCTTTGTGCGTAGAATGTGTAAGGCTTTGTGCCGTGGCCTAATTTTGAGGAAGGTGGATCTAGTGCATTGTGCATAGGTCACCTGTCCAGTGCAGAGTGAGTTATGTGGCTTGGTTCTTGTAAGAATATTGAAGGAGACTAATAAAGAAGAAGAAGAGTTGGTGGACGTAGCCCCACACTAGGATGAACCATGCATATCCTGTATTATTGTGCCTTGTGCAATATTGTTCATGATGTTTATGGATCTATTTGCTTAGTGCACTGTTCTTGATGTATGGTAGTTAGAACTATGAATGCTTAGTGATTTATGATGCGAATAAATGTTAGATCTGAGTTAATGCTATGTGCTAAGTGATTGGAAGTGTGTAATCTTCTCTTTACCGCACTGCTTTGTATTTAGGGTTTAATCTGTGATGTGAATAAGGATCATAAACTAATGAATATTGTCAGCTAAGTGCTCTGTTAAGTGTTGTAATCGCAAATCTATGTCCCAACTAGTTTGTAGACACCTGAGTCCTACAACCCCCCCTACCTCTACCTCGAGAGAGACTTCATCTTCTTCACAGGTGTTGTTGAAAGGGTTGGTAGTTAGGGTTTCGTCAGTGTGCTGTTGAAGTGTTGAACCCTAGGTTTTCCCATGTGCCAACAAATGGTTTCGTTGCCAGGACCTGAAACCATGATTGTTGTGAACTGAAGAAAAGAAGAAAGATTCGTGCATAGATCTGTTGCTATAGTGCATTGTATTCTACTTGACTTCTGGAACTTCGTGCTAAGAAAGGGACCATATCTGAAGAAAAGAGGTAAGATATTAAAGATTTGTGCTCTTATAAAGATAAGATAAGTGGAATTTTTTCTTCAGAAGTATGAATTTAGGTATGTTTGATAGATTTGGTCGTAGTTTGAAAACTAGGGCACAATTAGAAGAAAGAATCAATCTGAATAGATTTGATAGAGATAGTGAAAGGTATGTTATTCTTATGCATAGAAATATTTTTTGGACTCACAAGTGGATACAAGAACCTAGAAAGAATTTTTGCAGATTGCAGGTCCATCACTGTGATACCGATGCATAGTACAAGAAAGGTTGGGGATCATTTAAAAGGAAAAGAGGATTGATACTATGTTATAACTGCAGAAGATCGAGGCATCTTGCTAAGGAATGCCCTGGTATAGGTCCTATTTGTCTTTGTTGTAAAGCTGTTGATCATGAGGTTTTGTATTTCCCTAGAATGATTGATAAAGTTGAAAAGATGAACATGAGACAAGAAAATTATGAAGAAGGTCAAGAAACTAAGGATATTTTAAAGAACCAAAAAGAATATAAGACTATGTTATTACAACTGAAAGAAACACCAAATGATCATAGAGACATCAGTTTACCAGATATATTAAAAGAGAAGCAGTGTATAGAAAAAAAAATAGGAGACTTCAACATAGACTGTGTATTAGATGAGGAAACACATGTGAATATTATGCCAGAAAGCACTTGGGAAATTTTGGGAAAGCCTGCTACGGTTCCTTCACTGGGAGGGATAGGATTGTTTAAAGGAAAGATGATAACTCTATGTGGAAGAGTTACTCATGTACCTATGACGGATCATGGAGAATTGACCGAAGAAGAATTTGAAGTCATTCAATTTGTTGAGAAAAACGCCCCTTTTGCACTTTTACTAGGAAAGGCTTGGATTGAGAAAGATCAAATCTGAAGGAAAGCAGGGGAGGAAGTCACAAAACAAAAAAAGAAAGAATTAAATGACTTCACAGATAAGAAAATAATGCGACTAATAGCATAGTAAGAGGATAAGTCGAAGCAAAAGAGGACCAGAGAATTAGCTTTCGAAGTTGAAAGAACACAAGAAGGCTTAAAGAACTTGTCCATGCAGGAGAGAAGAGCACCCACCCTGTAAATAGTAAGAGAAGAGGTATTACACCTGAACCCTTTGAAAGACCCTCAACAGTGTGAAGTCACTATGCTAAGGGAAGAAAAGAATATGAATGGAAAGAGGAACCCAAAGACTCAGATCAAAGGGAAGAAGGCTAGAAAGTTTAGTAAGAAGAAAGAAAATTTAGAAACAACTGTATGAAGTTCCAGAAAAGACTTCGCAGAAGGCAGGCTTGCAGAACTTGAGCCTCATCGGGATAAAATAATAATGCATAATGGAACTTCACCATGGCAAATCTATATGATTGTTGGAGGTGTCCTGACTATTAGAATGACAGTTCAGAATGGTTAGAAACAAAATTATTGCCAAAAATATCACCATCGGACCGTTGGGACCACGCCATAATGGATGGAATCGTATTGATTAAGGAAATTTGACTCGTTGGAGGAATATTTTACGACGTTGCTTATTTAATCCATCAAATGCTGCACCAGGACCACATTTTGCAAACCGAGATATCTGAGCTAGTAGAGACGTGATTTCATATCACGCTATGGTGTCTAGACCTCACCATTAAGTCGATTACCTTGAGTATTTGTTTGCTGACCTGATTTATTTGATCACAAGTGTGTATGTTGGGAGAATGTAGCGTAGTAGAGAAGTCTGTGGAGGAGATATAAATAGACCTTTTGACTGAGAAAGTCATGTCTGCAGAAATACAGACATCATCAATGGGTGGATTGCAAGCATCTCTCTCGACTAGACGTTGATCTGTGTGATCCCAAAGTGCGATTGAGAAAAGAAGCAAGCATTGCGACAATCTGGAAAAAACAAAGCATATCTCGTCAGTCTTTCCCAACTAAATCCCACCTTTGGCTAGTACGGTTAGTGGTGATAGCATCCCATGGGATTTTGAGTACACACTCATCACTGCATACCTCCCGAAGGGGATACGCGCAATCAGACCACAATTGGGACTGATCTCAGCTCTCAAGATCAGTGACTTCAACCTCGACGATAGGAAGGACTATGTGATGCTCGCACCACATAAGTACCTAATGAAGACCACTGGGAAGAAGCCCAAGATAGTCCCCCAGCTGTGGATCAAGGAGATCTTGAGATCAATGATCTTGAATGTGATTAAGATCCCCCACTTTGACAGACATCAAGAGGTTAACATGTCCATTAAAATCCTCCTGTCATGCTACCATGGCGGGTATCTTTGGTTGGTTAGGCGCATCACTATGGATCCAGTGCTGATCCAGCTGATCATTAGACTAAGCATGCAAGGCTCAAATCCTCATTAGTTCTACCCAAGAAAGACATCAGACCGCTCCCTACCCTAGCAGATCAAGGAGGCCCATGGTGATGTGGAGAAAGAGAAGCGAGGCTACAAGGTAGCCTCCATCCAGGATGGCACAGTACGCCTATCTTGTCAACTGATAGCAGGAAATCTCATCAGAAAGAACTATCCTATGCAAGTCATAGGATTCGTAGTCAACCTCATAGGGAAGTGTGTCGAAGGGATGCATATGAACTGGGTCAACTACCTCATCAATGAGTTATATAATGATTGTTGCAAAGTGTAGGACCAAGGCTACAAATTTCACTTCAACTGGTTGTTGATTCTCATTTATTTTATTGCTTGGGAGATGCTGGAGGGAGTGACATTCCCAAAATTTGAGCCAATGGAGCCATTGGCTGCGAGGTTCACCACCTTGTGGTATATGAGTGATATGGTGAAGCAGTGGCAATCAAATGTGGTGTTCCACACTTACGACCTACAGCTCAAGTGTTCCATTGAATCATTCCCTTGAATGACCCCAAGCACCTTGCATACATACAGGCCGCTAACAAAGTTCCACGCAGGCCACCACTTCATCTACATCACTGCGTGAAGGGATGAAAGGAAGGAGGAGCTATAGTATTATTATAAATTGAATGATGAATATATGGAGGAGATAACCAAGGAATGGCCATCCAAATTCCTTGTACCGGTCAAAGACACAGAACTCTCCGACCCTGACATCATTGGAAGCACTTTGGTCACTTAGACTGAGTATGACGGACCAAGTAGCGCAAATAAAAATAAGAAGAAGGAGGAAATGTAGGATATTGATAGTGGGGAGAAGGACATCACATCCAAGGAAAATGTGTCTGACTCACCTACATGGGGAGGAGGCAATGAAGTAAACCAATAGGAGGAAGGGGGAGAAGAGTCGGAAGACAAACAAGACAAAGGAAAATCTACACCAGGCTGAGATGCCAAAGAAAAGGAAGGTTTCTCTGTAGAAACCCTCAACACAGAAGAAATCCTGAGCCAGTAAGCCTTAGTCGCAAAATGTGCTCACATTGGATGATATTTGGCTCATCATCACAGCTGTAAAAGACACCTCAAAGGATATCCTGCAAAGACATGAAGTGAAGAAAGAAACACTGTATGATAGAATCGAGAAAGAAATGAAAGACATCCATCAAGCTATCCATTCGAGCCGCATAGTGTCTACTTGATCCAGGTGGATATTGGTGGCCACCCACCTATTCCACTTGGAATCCCACCATTGCTTCTTTCATTTTTTTCAGTTTTTGCATAGTTTACTATTTTTAGCAGTTTTTTCGGGTCCTGAACTTCTGAGGCCATTTTGAGGCCCTAAATGATGTTTTTTTGGGTATTTTGCTGTTGCAAAATAGTATTTAGTGATGCTATTTTGTCTTGAGAATTTTAAACCTCAGATAGATCTTTCCAACGAGCTATCATACGCCTAAAACGGAGATCGTATGCAAAATTTATGACCCCGGGAAGTTGATGCACCAACTTACCCAAACGGGGCCCACATGACTTTTGGCGCTTCATCTCCCAGGGTTAGGTTTTTGGATGTCTAGGACTTTTGGCATTCCCGTTTATTGTAAAATGGCCTTCAGAGCCTCATTGTAATCATCTGCTCATGGATGCAAGTAGCGTCCACATCTCTTCTCAAAGATAAACTACCAACGCCCTAGCTAGTTTATTTCCATTCTATCTGTAAGCATATTTTAGTCATTTGTTGTTAATGAAATGAAGTCTTATTTCCACTACATCTCTGTGTTTATGTGTATTTCATTGTGTTCCTACATAAATCCAGATCAGTGGTATCAGAGCAGTCTGTTCATTCTCGATCCTTCTTTGCATGTCCCCGACGAGATCGAGGTATAAGGAGTTGAGGCTCGATCTGGTTGAACCTTTGCAAGATCAGCCTCGCAAACCCCGACGACCACCCATGGGGGAAGAAAAGAAATATGAGGGAGCAAGAGATCCTATCAAAATGTTGCTCGAGGAGGCCCTTGAGAAACAAAGGAACGTGATGATGGACAACTTTGCCCAGATTCTTCAACGGATTCCGACTAGCAGTGCATCGACATCCAGAAGCCACTCTAGAGGTGCCACTCCTTTTAAGGTACAAGTAAGATTTGAAATTCCCATATTTGATGACCAAATAGATGTAGATGCCATAGATAGATGGTTGAATCTGTTAGAAGGATATTCCTCGGTTCATGACTTTTTCGACCGAGAAAAGATTATTTTCGCACTCCTCAAAGCTGCCCCCCATGTCAAGGACTGGTGGGAAACCTACTCGGAGCAAGAGGGCGATGGAGAACCCTTTTTGTTCTCGGCCACACCCACTTGGAATTATTTCCAAGATGCCATCAAGGAACAATATTATCCTATGGGGAGCTATGAGGACAAATACATACAATGGACTACGTTGCAGAAGCAAAGGGACCAAGATGTGCATGAGATGACGAATCTGTTTCATACCCTATGCACAAAGTTGGGTATCAAATATTTAGAGAAACATTTGGTGTTAAAGTACCATAGTTGTCTGCACAGATACATTCAGGATAAAATGGAGTTCCTCGACATCTCCTCACTTGGTGTGGCATACCAATATGCTACCAAGATTGAGCAGAAGTTCAAACAGAAGAAGCGAAATTTGGGTCTGCAAATCAGAAGCACGGGAAAGGTACTCCCAAACTGCAAAACAAAGGACCAAGCCAAGGTGGGGCAGCCCAGGACAACCTGACAAATCCATAAGCAAAGAAAAACACCACGAAGCCAAAAAAGGACACGGGGAAGTGGTGTGAGTTCCATAAGAGCTCCACTCACAACACTAGTGAGTGTCGGGCCAAGCAGTCACTGGTATTCGAGTTGAAGGCTTCTGAATCAGATGCATGCTCTGACTTTTAATCGGAACCTGACAAGGGGAATGATAGGGGGAAGCATATTATCGATGCAGAGCCCAACGCCACCGTTGCCACCATGAAGATCCAAAAGGAGGAACCAGAAGATCTAGAGGAGGTAGAGCGTCTCTTCCATTCCAAGATGTGGGTAAAGGGTTCCCCGTTGCAGTTCATTGTCGACAACAAGAGCCAGAAGAACCTCATCTCGGTAGAGGTTGTGAAGCAGTTGGGCTTTCCGACCATAGCACACCCACAACCATACACCATTGGGTGGTTGCACCAAGGATGGGACCTCCACGTCAGTCGACAATGTCGCCTTCCCTACAACATCAAGCCCTTCACGGATGAGGTATTATGTGACATTGCTCCTCTTGATGTTTTTGATGTATTATTAGGCCAACCGTACTTGTGGAAGCGACATGCTATGTATGAGTCCAGGCCTCATGCTGTTATTATCACTTTGGGCAATAAGCTGTACAGGATATTGAAGATAGCACCGCCTACCACCATCTCTTTGGTTACTGCAAAACAATGCAGTAAGCTCATTTCCAAAACCAAGAAATTTGTTTTCCTGATGATCCACCCTCAGGGAAAGTGGAATACTATGGCCATGACCTCCAGACAAGGCCCCACTGCATGAAAAAAACAGATGGATAAGGTCATGGAGGAGTACGAAGACATCTTCACCTCCCCCCGCAGGGGTGCCTCTACACTGCCAGGTTAAGCACCCCATCGATCTGACCCCAAGTGCACTGCTGCCCAATGGACCCGTCTACCAGCACTCTGTCTTGGAGAATGAAAAAATCAAGAGGTATATTCAGGAGCTATTACAGAAAGGTCACATCCGGCCAAGTTCATCGCCCTGTGGGAGACCGATCATATTGGTGCAGAAGAAGGATGGGACTTGGAGACTCTGCATTGACTATCGGGAACTGAACAAGATCACTGTTCATAATAGGTACCCAATCCCATGGATTGATGACCTTCTGGACCAAATCAAGGGGGAAAAATATTTTAGCAAGATCGACTTGAAGTCTGGGTATCACCAGGTACCAATCCAACCCTCTGATGTGTGGAAGACTGCATTCAAATCCAAGGAAGGCCTTTTCGAATGGTTGGTCATGCCTTTCGGGTTGACGAATGCCCCTGCAACCTTCATGAGGCTAATGGATGACATCCTGTGGAAATTCACCAACTCATTTGTAGTGGTGTACTTGGATGCTATTCTGATCTTCAACCAGACTTGCGAAGAGCACCTCCACCATATCCGACAGGTCCTCCAAACACTGTGACAACACAATTTGTGTGCCAATTTGGAGAAATGCACTTTTGGCATAACCTAGGTTCAGTACCCGGGATACATTATTGATGAGTGGGGGGTGCATGTGGATCCAACAAAGATCCAAGTCATTTTGGATTGGCCAGCCCCAACCACCCTAACAGAGCTCCACAGCTTTTTAGGTCTTGCCAATTTCTACCGCAGGTTTGTGTTGGGATTCTCTCATATCACTTGGCCCTTGAGTCAAGTCACCAAGGGAGGAGCTAAAGAAAAATTCTTTTGGTATGAATCTCAACAGAAGGCATTTAGGGAGTTGAAACATCACCTCTGCTCTGCACCAGTGCTCACATTACCAGACTTGCAACAACCATTTGAGATCGAGACAGATGCCTCTGACTATGCTACTGGGGCAGTCCTTACTCAACATGGGTATCCAGTGGCATATCACAGTGAGACACTTTACGACACAGTCCGGAAGTATCCCACTTATGACAAAGAAATGTATTCCATTGTGCAGGCTTGTCAGCAATGGAAGCATTACATTTTGGGAAAGGAAATGGTCATCCACACAGACCACCGACCCCTGCAGTTCATGCAGGCACAAGGGAAGTTGCAGATAGATCGCCATCAGAAGTGGTCCACATACCTGCAACAGTTTCATTTGAACATTAAGTACAAAAAAGGAAGCACCAATAATGTTGCAGACTTCCTCAGTCGACCACCCATCATGGCGCTAACCACTGTGCTCAACTCTTGTGGGCATGAGACTTTCGATTGGCCTCTTCTCTACACAAGTGATCCAGAATTCAGCCACACATACAATACACTCTTGGAGGGTAATCAAGTTCCCAATTTTCACCTCCAGGATTCCCTGCTTTGTCACTTGGGACACCTTTGTGTTCCTTCAAGCGAGCATGCCAATATGATTTGGTAGGTGCACTACAGTCGAGTCGTTGGGCATTTCAGGTTCGAGAAAACCGTGGCAGTACTGCAAAATTATTTCTATTGGCCGAACCTTCGACAATATGTCATGAAGTACATCAAGTCCTACACTACTTGCGCCATTACCAAACTGACCATCAAGAAGCAAGGCCTCTATACTCTGCTTCCTACCCCCAGTCGACCTTGGGAATCCATCTCTATGGATTACATGTCGGGCCTTCCTTCTACTAAGCATGGCAATGACTGTGTTTTTGTGGTTGTCGATCGATTCTCAAAGATGTCCATTATGATGGCCTACAAGAAGAATATCACAACAGAATCCACTGCTAAACTCTTCTTTGAATGAGTGTGGGTACACTTTGGGATCCCACAGTCTATCATCTTAGATCGGGACAGTAGGTTCCTCAGTAAATTTTGGTCTAGCCTTTGGTCGATGTTGGACACCAAGCTCACCAAGTCCACAACTTTTCATCCGCAAACTGATGGCCAGACAAAGGTCATCAACCGGATGATCGTACACATTCTGCACATGTACAATTCAAATCATCCATGCACATGGGATGAGAGCCTCCCCTATGTACAACACAACTACAATCGGGCTCTCCATATCTCAACTATCCACAACCCCTTTCAAGTGGGCTTGGGATTCCAGCCACTATGTCCCATTGACATAGCCATGCCATTTGTGGCTACTCAGGGAGATTCAACTCATGTCCGGTCTGAGGTGGATAAGGAAAACAAATTCATTGATCATATTCAACACATCCGCCAATAGGTTCATGACATCTTGGATAGAGCCAATGCTAAGTACAAGCAATGACATGATCAACATCAGGTGCCACGCAACTTCCAAGTGGGTGACAAAGTGTAGCTGCATTTGCAAAAGGAGCGCCTCGCTGGACCCCACCGCAAGCTTCGTCCACTTCGATATGGGCTGTACACCCTCACCAAGGCTGTAGGGGAAAATGCCTTTGAGCTCAGCATTCCATCATTCCTTGGTATTCACCCAGTGTTCAATGTGGACTGCCTTCGGCCCTACTTTCCACCTCTACTAGACACATCCGACATGGCAGAACAACTCACACCAACAGAGTTAAATCCAGACTGCATGGAACAAGCCAGAACTGATCAGATCATGGATACACA
>ML836923.1:0-10186 GCA_009831015.1 Picea engelmannii | reverse complement strand
TATCGAGTTGTCAAAGCAGGCCAACTCCTTCACCAAGGCAAATGGCTCACCAGGGACCAAGTTCAACAGAAGTTTCCTCATCTCATGGAGGAACTCAACGCAATGGAGACCATTGCTTCCTAAGGGGGGAGGAATGATCCAAGTGGATATTGGTGGCCACCCACCTATTCCAATTGGACCCCCACCATTGCTTCTTTCGGTTTTTCAGTTTTCGCACAGTTTACTATTTTTAGCAGTTTTTTCGGGTCCTGAACTTCCGGGGCCGTTTTGAGGCCCTAAACGATGTTTTTTTGGGTATGTTTCTGTTGCAAAATATCACCTAATGATGCTATTTTTTCTCGAGCATTGTAGGCCTTGGATAGATATTTCCAACGAGCTATCATACGCCTAAAACGAAGATCGTATGCAAAATTTATGACCCTGGGAAGTTGATGCACCAACTTACCCAAACGGGGCCCACATGACTTTTGGCTCTTCATCTCCCAGGGTTAGGATTTTGGATGTCTAGGACTTTTGGCATTCTCGTTTATTGTAAAAGGGCCTTCAGAGCCTCATTGTAATCATCTTCTCATGGATGTGAGTAGCGGCCACATCTCTTCTCAGAGATAAGCTACCAGCACCCTAGCTAGTTTATTTTCATTCTGTCTGTAAGCATATTTCAGTCATTTGTTGTTAATGAAATGAAGTCTTATTTCCGTTGCATCTCTATGTTTATGTGTATTTCTGTATTTCATTGTGTTCCTACATAAATACGGATCACTACTGCACCATCTTCAACAAAGAATGTATAATTAGGGGATGATCCCACCCAATTACGTAGATTAGAATATGAAATAGAGACTCGACTTTGTCGAGTCTAAGAAGAAAAGGAGTAGGCCACAGAGGCCTTGAAGCAAAAAAAGGAGAAGGCCTTAGAGCAAATTCGGGTTGTGTAGCAAGAGAAAGATGACCTTAAGGAAAGTTCGAAGAGTAAAAAGAGAAAATCCAAAAAGAGAAAGACCAATTGCTTGTAGATTCTGTGGTCAGAGAGGCAGTGACTAGAGAAATTCCCTATGTGCTGGGCTTGGAACAGATGGAATAAGAGATAGCCGAGAGCTAAGTGGGGAAGCTCACTGAGGCCATTTAGAAGCTTCAAGCATGAGTAGCAGAACTAGAAATCCAAGCAGTTCCTAGAACTCTGCAAGAAGTGCAGGATTAGAGGGAAGAAGCTTCCAGGAGTGCAGTAGAACGAATCAAGGCATTGACCTTGGAATGTAAACAATTAAGTGATCAAAGTGTGCAGACCTATGAGTGCCTTTTAGAATATCCATATTTGAGGAGATTAGAAGCACAACTCTAGGAGGTGAAGCAACATGCTTCCACTATGCAAGCGCAGCTGAAGCTGCTTACTGCAGTTGAGAAAATGAAGAGGCTGCAGGAGCAGTGCCTAGTTCAGCAGTAGGTCACTGCCATCTAGAGTAGAGTTATGGAGGTGACACAAAGACTCTAGCCGGTGTAGGACGAAGCCTGCACATTTTTTGAAGAGATTGATGGACAAGGATCATAGTTGGAATAGGTGTTCGTGATAGTGGAACAACGCCTGGAGGGGCCTATCATCGAGAAAGTACTTCAGGAGTTCATCAAGTAGGAGACTCCGGTGAAGCAGCAAGTCGAGGCAGGTCGAACTAAGCTTGAATCCTTCAAAGCAGAGTTTCCCAAATCAGAGTGACTCAGGACGAGTCACGGGTGAGTGTTGGGGGCCTGTTGGCCCTTGACCAAGTTTTGAGGAATCGTTGGTCAGGTTTGACCATTTTTGGGACTTCGACAAGCTGATCAAAGATGTAGCACCCAGGAAAAGCAGAGATCATGGGATCTTTCCCTTTTTGTAGGATTTTTTGGCTTTTAGGGTTTATGTAATGGGTATGGGATGTCATCCCATGGGTTTACCCATGCTTAGTCCCTTTTTGTAATGTATAAATAAAGTAGCTAAGTAATGTAACGGGATGTAGATTTATTAGTCATTGATTGGCTTAGTGCATGGCTAGTTGGCTTTGTGCATGAATGAGTTAAGGATTGCAGAGCTAAGTGTAAGTATTTTGTAAGTGATTTGTGTGCAGACTATGTAAGGCTTTGTGTAGTGGCCTTATTTTGAGGAAGGTGGATCTAGTGCGATGTGCATAGGTCACCTGTCTAGTGTAGATTGAGTTCTGTGGCTTGGTTCCTGTAAGAAGATTAAGGGAGACTAATAAAGAAGAAGAAGAGTTGGTGGACGTAGCCCCACACTAGGGTGAACCACGTATATCCTTTGTTATTGTGCTTTGTGCAATATTGTTCATGATGTTTATGGATCTATTTTCTTAGTGCACTGTTCTTGATGTATGGTAGTTATACCTATGAATTATTAGTGCTTTATGATGTGAATGAATGTTAGATATGAGTTAAAGATATGTGCTAATAAATTGGAAGTGTGTGATCTTCTCTTTACCACACTTCTCTATATTTACGGTTTAATTTGCGATGTGAATAAGGATCATAGACTAATGAATATTTTCGGCTAAGTGCTCTGTTAAGTGTTGTAATCATAGATCGGTGTCCCAGCTAGGTTGTAGACACCTGAGTCCTAACCCCCCCCTACCTCTACCTCAGGTGAGACTTCATCTACTTCACAGGTGTTACCGAAAGGGCCAGTAGTTAGGGTTTTGTTGGTGCACTGTTGAAGCATTGAACCTTGGGTCTTCCCTTGTGCCAACAAGTAGTTCATTAATATTAAAAAAAACCTTTGCAATGTAATTATTTTCCTGGTCCACTAGTGGGCACCGTTGGAATGACTGCCTTGTACTCCTTATATTTAGGTCGAGGAGGCTCAACTACAGAATTCTCTACCATTGAAACGACAAAATTTATAAGGACAAAATCGTAAGTGTATAACTGGTAAAAATTAGAAGTACAAAATTTATAAGTACAAAATTATTTAGTATATGATTAATATACAACCATTTTACTGTGGTGGGCCTTAGTCACAAGAACATCATGTGGCTTCCCTCCACTGGGATGGGGCTTCTCGGGAGAACCATGATCTTCTGGTTGCGTTGCACTATCAATGCACTATCGTCTAGCACTAATGTTTTCATTGATAGTGTTGCTCCCCTGATTAAAAAAAAGTAAGACATTAAAGTTATGGATGATATCAAACATTTATGTATTTTACAAGTAATGAAAGGTTAATGTGGACTGATTTTTATTTACCTTATCCCGCAAAATGGATCTTGGGGTTTTCACCATTCTTTTCCTATGATCAACAACATCTTTATATCTGTGCTTGTAACCAAGTTGGAGGTCTTGCTCCATGGTTTCAGTTCCAAAGTGATTGTCCTGCATTGCATAAGAGTATATATTTTCAATGTTATTGGATGCAATTACCTAAAAGTTGTAAGGTGATACAAATAATATTGTTAATATGTTTGGGTACTTACGATTCATGACTATAACATCGAGTAGTCGCCCTAGCCTAGCCTGTGCTAGCCATGTTTGGAAATCCTTACTCTGGTTTCCTTCAAAGTGTCAGACAACCTATCATCAAAATTTTCAAGTATGTTATATACCACACTTTTATTTAGATCTAAAGAAAATTAAAGGTATTGAATTCAAAATATTGTAATTTACCTTGGGGTACCAGTTATTCGTTCTTTTGTTTTTCTCAATTTCTTTTCTTTTGCATCATCAATGAGTGCCTTTCACTCCCTCTTTGGAATAGAGGGAGGGTGCTCATACCTAGGATTGACTGCCAAATTTTGTCTATACACATCCCGCGTATATTTTAAATATTCACCCACTACATAGGAAACCACTTTTTTATTGAAGGTATCTACTCCAAAGAGGCATTCAAGATAATCCAAAATTTCTTTTTTGAGGTTGGAATTATGGAAATTCCATCTCATGTGTACGGTTTCCCCAAAAATCAACAAGGCCTTGCTCTTCAGGTGCTTATAAAAATGGTCATTTTGTACACGTAAAAATATATGATCATTAATTTAAAAATAATAATCTAGATCATTTATGTTTGATATGGACAACATGAAATTGTTAAAATATGAAAAACTACCTGGGAGTCTTATTTGTTTTAATGGAATTCTATTATTGTCGACCAAAAATGTGCATGAAAGGGTCCCCATGTTGGTCACACGTCTAGATCTAGGAAATGTACCCATATCAACCACATCATCAACCTCATCTATGTCACCATATCTAGAGCCTTCTCGCTGTGTGGATTCCTGGAAATGCGTGCCATGGATCCCATCTAAAGGTGTGGAAGATGGAGAAGTAAATGGTCTCACAACTATATGATGGCCCTCGTCAGGACTTTGTGGCATCTTTGCAGTGCCACTACTATTGACATCGAGATGAACATGCTCCAAATATCTCTATATAAAAAAGGAAATGTTTTTTCGTTAGATAATGTAAAACTTAAAAAATAAACTATCATACTCAAACTTATCAGTACATAAAAAAATCACTTCAAATTATGGTTATTACTTGATATGTACTAAGTTGTGTCATAACTATATTGGTCCTTTATATGATGTCAAGAGTTTGATCCGCATGGTCTAACAAGAGAACATGTTCCTTGTTTTCTTTAGTGATCTTCTTTTTAATCATTACCATTGGATCAGGGGATGAATACAACTCCTCGTCGTCGGGGGAATCATGATCATCATAGCTTGTAGACTACACATTTAAACAAAATCAATGTTATTTCAGTTATATAAACAAATGAAATTACTAATCATCACACAAATAAAACTATATAAACAAATAATAAAATTCACGTAAAATCAAAGTCAAATTTGTTAATA
This sequence comes from Picea engelmannii, assembly GCA_009831015.1. Classification (NCBI taxonomy): domain Eukaryota; kingdom Viridiplantae; phylum Streptophyta; class Pinopsida; order Pinales; family Pinaceae; genus Picea; species Picea engelmannii. The sequence continues at coordinate 5,354 of ML836923.1, read as the reverse complement.
TTTTACATGTTTTGTGGCTACCCCTTTTCCATGATCATCCTGCCACATTATAATATAACTAGAACCCCAGAACATTTAAAAAATTGTTAACGATAACAAAAAAATGATTTCCACATAAATAAAATTATAAAAATAAATAATAAAATTCGCATTAAGTGTAAATAGAAATTGTTAATCGTTTACATGTTTTGTGGCTAGCACTTTCAACAATAAGCCTCCCATATTATTATAAAATTTGGGCCATGAAATATTTTAAACATTGTTAAAGATATAAAAAATATAATGCAATAAGTAGAGGTTGCTTAAAAAGGTGTTGCATAAGTACTTGCACACTATTAGTCGATGTTTCTATTTGATTCAAATGGTAATCCACTAATAACTCTTTCTCGGGAGCTATCTTTTTTATTATGCACAAAACTACCCAATTCCCTTCGCATCCCTCATATATGCAATTTGATTACTTGTTTGTTGTCCCAGGTAATGTGTTGTTTATAAACCCTGTGATATTTCCAGAAGATTTAGGCCTTCCATCAATATAGATAGTCACTCCCTTATTTTTATCGTTGTTTATTAGTTGTATATAATTTGTGGCGAGTGCATATCTTCGCATAATTTTCATGTACTGGATTAGTCACATCCAATTGTTATAATTATCACGCGGTCTGACATAGTTCATCAATTCATTTATTATATTGTATTTTACAGTTATTCCATCCATGGAAAATAACCCCAGGGCATGCAAGGAGGATGGTCCAATGCAATGCATCCTATTGTTGACAATGAAGTCAGTGTCTAACAGAGGAATCTCCTTAGGCATCCATTGTTTCACCAGATGCTTATACATGAGTGGAACCTCTATGTATCCTATGATTTCATCATCATAAGAGCATGATCCTCCTTCGGAAATAAAACATTCCATGTGTCTATGGAATTTTCTTCTAAACTTTTCACCTTTGGTCCTTGTTCACGTATCATATCTACTAGATGCAGTCACATTTCCCTCTATTTGTCCTGAGCTTCCCTCACTCGAGGAAGAAATAACTGACATGCACTTGTTTGGTTGTACCTTCAGTCAATCGAATCATATATATAGCTAGCCAAGATTGTAAGAATATACTGATATATCTAAAATGATACAATGAAATCATCACCTCTCCTAATTGACTTAACCACATTGGAACTTTGCTAAGCGATTAAAGATTTTTTTTTTTTTTTCTATCAAAGGTGCCCTATTTCAAACTTAGTTTTATGCTAAATTTGAGTGATAAGGTATGTAAGAGGGCCAAAAAAATTTGACACAGAAAGGTAATGGAGGAGATGGACAGAGGAAGACAAAAAGGAGGAGGAATGACAAAGTATAGAAACAAAGGAGAATGCTTGCAACTAGTCAATTGGGAACTCAACATTTGTTGGTTGTTGAAGAATCAAAAAATAAAAAGGGGTTAGATACGATTGTTTCCTCATTTCTTGATATTTTAGACAAGCCCTCAAGGACAATCCAAATTTCTAGAAAATTGACAAGATAACCATAGAAACATAAAGAAATAATGAGCATGCTTTTACTCAAGTTTACTGAGAGTGAAAGGCCCTCCAAGAAAATCATTGAAGATGAAAAAATTGTAAATTCTCTTTAGGACCAAGAAATTATGCTAAATCTTCTTAATTATATATGTGACTGCTTGTAGTCTAAAGTTATCACTAAATATGACACCTACAATGTTTAGGAAGGAGATCCAATGACTCAAATTCTCTTTATGATTTGTGGGTTACCTTTTGACCTTACGCCCAACACTCTCGGTAAAATTTTCATGATAAACAATGTGGATCCACCCAAAATTTTTGAAATCCTCAAGTAGGAACTTAATGAAGTATGCCCATGAAGTTCAAACTTACATCATTGAATTTGTGAGGCATCTTGGGAGACACTTGACATACTCATTTGTAGAACTCTTTTTTCTTTAAGCATGATATTTTGTTCTCATAAGAGGTTTCTAGCTTGATATTTTTGCTTTCAGTCATATCTCTTTGTTACATGGTTTCTAGCTAAGGGAATATAGTTACATTATGCATGATGAAGGATGGGGAGGTTTACTTGTGGACTATCTCCTTGGATAACCTTGTCCATTATTGATAGTGGACAAGATGCCCATGCTCGATATTAGATCACTATATTGTTGGTAGGAACTGTGTGGGGGTTTTGCTCCATTGATGCCCCCAATGATTCCATGTTTGTATACTTTAAAGTTCTCATCCAATATTCTTTTTAAGAACTATTTATTTATAAAGAAAATAATTGATTTTTTATCATGAAATTCCTAGTATGGAAATAACCTGCTTGAGATTTAGTACTTAGTTGACAATGTTGATATAAATGTCCTCTAAAGAGGTGATGACGAATAATATATGATACAACCCACAATGTTTCATATTCTATTTTTCTTGGGTATATTCATCCCTTTAGGATGTAAACCTGAAATGGCTCCTCTGAAACCTAGTGCTCCTCACTAGTATTGACATCATTCTACCCGATTTTGTTAGAATTCAGTTTTATGGTGCTTCTAGGAAGAACCCAAGGAATATTTTCTTAGGAAGAACCCAAGGAAGAACCCAAGATTTATATATAGTAGAATGATTATGAATATTTGAATTCTATTAAAGTGTATAATGAAGCAAACATCACACAGACACACTCTTACATAGAAACTCCCAATTTTCTCCTCTTTTAGGTGACAATCACTCACAAATTTACAAATTTTTAAGTTTGTAATTTAAACTGATGAAATCCAAGTAAATTTACCAATGTTGTCTATTTAAATTTACTCCATCTCTTTCTTAAATTGATTTTTATTCATCTCATTCTAAAGTTGTCATTTTTTTATGTTTTTAATATTTAAATATCGTTTTACAAATATTGTGAGTGCAAACTACTAGATATATAATTGTGTATTCTATGATCATACCATTTTGAGATAAAGTCAACTTGTGTATTTAAGATTTTATTTCCACTAGATTTATTCCATCACCACATTTTTACGTCTATAATGCCTCATCCTCACACTATTTATATGCACCAAAATAGCCTGCAAAGTCCTGGCTACTTATATAACTAGTTGTGAAGAAATTTTGCAAGAAAGATTGGTGAATAGACACATTTATACCAATGTTATTTTAACTAATAGCTCCTGCTACAGATCCCCGAGCAAGAGGATGTGCATGATATCCTAGATTTGGTACCTATCATGCTAACCATTAGATGATCTGCATGTCGGTTAGTGCCTCCAAGCATTGAAGTAGATTGAAAAAAGAGGTAATCAACATAAGTGGGTGGGCTTGGAGGAACCTTGCTAGGTTTTCCTTATTAGAGTCACCCTGTCATATATGTAAAGAGAAAAACACCTTTGGTTGGGGTAGAAAATGAAATTGGAGAGGGAACTCCCCTAATTATGAAACAAGCAATGATATATTCCTCGAAACTCCTAATAGATGGGGCACTTGAAGATGAAATGTTCCTCCTATTCTGCCTCCTATAGATGACATAATTGATATATCCTCTCATGTTGCAAAATATAGTGATCATAATTAATTTGAAGTTGATGAGAATATAATTGAGACCACGAGGTTGATCAATATAATCACTCAACTATTATTCATTCACCAGTGGTATTGGAGTCAATGAGATTAAAGTCCAAATTGGTTAGGCCAAAATGCTCTAGTTCTTGAAAAAGCATGAATTGAGATCAATTTGCACTAGTGATTTTTTAAATAGGGTAGTGATGATTGAAACTAGTCATACTCGTGGCTCGAAAGAATGCATAAAAACAAAAAAATGAAAGAAAAGGTTCCCCCCTTTTAATCCTAATCCAACACAATATACTGATGCCTACCAATCTATTTACCCAACACTATTCTCCTTGATCATTAGTGAGCATTTGAAGATATCAAATTTGTGTCTAAGAGAGTTGATTCAAGTGAACCTGGAGAGTTGTTTGTGGGTTGATATTGGTGGATAGAGAATCCAAATCAATGATCTACATAACACTACAAGCTTGGAGGATATTTTAGATTGAATTATTGTGTCTGTTAGCACATAAAATGATCTAAAAATGAAGAAGACTTGTATTCTTGAAATTATTTGCAAGTAAAATTTATGTGTTAAAATGAAAATGGATCAACTTTGCAACATAACTTTAATAGGATTTACTCATTCAAGATGCATATAAACAACAACAATAACAGTGAACAAAAACACATAACACAACAAATGATAAAGGAGTTCACCGCTCTCTTGGGCTACATCTCCTGGTCCAGCTTCCAATGGATCATTTGTATTATTTGCTTAAAGTGCTAAAAAATGTGCTTTACAATGCTCAAAATGCCAACTAGACTACTCCAATGGCTTCAGAACGTCCAAAAACCCCTAGCTGGGCTTTTTCGGCACCTCATTTGAAGCCCAGTGAAGGGGGTGAACTCCGTTAACAAATCCAGCATTCGTGACTCTCTTTTCTGCTGTGTTTTTTCCGCTCTGTTCGTGTTTTCATTTTTGCTGTTATCTTCATTCTGTTTCAGTATCACAGTTTCATATTACAATAGATATTTACATGTAAAATGTTTCATATACATGTTGAGCATTCGTATGTCTTTTTAAAGCACTAAAAGTTAGATCTTATGGATCAAATTAATGGTATCAGAGCTGGTTTACTGTAGTGCAAGATTGTGAATGCTTACCAGGTCAAAATCTCAACTCGGTGAAGGAGAATTAGTTGAAGGTGACCCTGAGACTGGTTCAAGGAAAACATTCCCAAAATCCATGTCTTCTCCACGAGGGGAAGAAGGACATGGGGAACGGGAGAAATCTGTTCTCACTGAAACAGAGTTTCTAGAGGCCTTTATCAGCATGAAAAATATGGTGGAAATTCTTTTTGAAGAACGTGCAGAAAAGAAGAAGAAGGAAGATGAAACTTCTTCCAAAGATGCAGAAGTAAAGGGCGAAGAGAAGGGTAAAGGCGTAGGTGATGGTGATCTTAATGACGCTAATAAATCCTCTTCTTCTCATACTTCTCATTTGAATAATGCTAATATGCCATATTTCAAGCTAGATGTGAAATTTGAGTTACCTATCTATAATGGAGACTTAGATGCTGAAAAACTAGACAATTGGATTAAGCACCTGGAAGTTTATTGCAGGGTGCAGGGCATCAATGATGACCCTTCTAGAATCCAACTGGCCACTTTACGGATGAGTGGGATGGCTCTTACTTGGTGGGAGAGAAAAGTTCAGCAGGATCTTCAAAAGAATGGTAAAATCATTTCAGTTTGGACTGATTTCATTGAGGTTTTGAGAAAACAATTCTATC
>ML836921.1:36399-57209 GCA_009831015.1 Picea engelmannii | reverse complement strand
AGAGCGGAGATATAATAAAGAAATGCATAGAGATATTGCAGATATTCAATAATATAACAGAAATGTATCAGAGATGCAACCATAAACACAGATATACAGTAATACACGATTTCTATTAATCAAATAAATGTACAGAGACTGTAAAAACACAGAGTGAAAGATTCGCTAGAATGGTGGCAACTTATCTCTGAGAAGAGATGTGACGGATACTCGCATTCGCAAGAAGATGGTTACAATGAGGCTCTGAAGGCCTTTTTACAATAAACAGGAATGCCAAAAGTCCTTGACATCCAAAAACCTAACCCTAGGAGATGAAGCGCCAAAAGTCATGTGGACACCGTTTGGGTAAGTTAGTACATCAACTTCCCGGGGTCGTAACTTTTGCATACGATCTCCGTTTATGGCGCACGATAGCTCATTGGAAAGATCTATCCGAACCCTACAACGCTCAAGACAAAATAGCATCATAGATGATATTTTGTGAGAGCAACATACCCAAAAAAACATCATTTAGGGCCTCAAAATGGCCCCGGAAGTTCAGGACCGAAAAAACTGCTAAAAATAGTAAATTGCCAAAATTGCCAAAAATCCGTTTCGAGCCATTTGGAAAAGGTGGGTGGCCACCGATATCCACTTGGATCAATCCTCCCTCCTTAGGAAGCAATGGTATCCATTGCGTTGAGTTCCCAGGGGAGAGGGAAAAACATTTGTTGAATCTGCATCTTGGTGAGCTGCTTGTCTTGTTGGAGACGTCGTGCTGCTTAGTTTGTGGAAATCTGTCACGAACCTGTTGCGGTTGAGGCTGCTCAACAAGTTGAGATACATGAGAGGATGATGTGCAGAAGGAATCTTTGCACTTTACTGCAGCCTTGTCGGCCTGCTTCTGTTGGATAGAAGGTGCTTGGGGCAAGGCTGTAGTGGTTGCAGTGTCCTTTTGTTCTCCTTTTGAACAGATAACGGAGAAGATGAATTTTGTAGTATGAGATACTACCTTGCGGCACTGTTTAGGTGGGGCAGTAGTTGGAACTACCTTTGGTATCCTGTAGAGATGACTCCCCAGAGTAATAATGACACTACGGGGTCGAGACTCAGAGATAGCATGGCGTTTCCACATATATGGTTGGCCCAAGAGAAAATCACAGACATCCAGTGGGACAACATCACATAATACCTCATCCTTGAAGGGTTGGATGCCGTATGAAAATCGACACTGTTGGTTGACACGAAGATCTCGTCCTTGCCAAAGCTAGCCGATGTTGTATGGCTATGGGTGTGGTGTTGTCGACAATCCCAACTGTTTGACGACCTCTGCTGAGATGAGGTTCTTTTGGCTTCTGCTATCAACAATAAAATGCAGCGGGGTCCCCTTCACCCACATCTGTGAAAGAAAAAGTCGCTCCCCCTCTTCAGGATATGTTGGTTCTTCTGGTTGAATTGCTGCGGCCGCGACAATAGCAGTGGGGTCTGCGTCAATGATCTGTCCTTTACCAGTATTTTCAGAATCAGATTCTGAATCAGGGTTCGACTCCTTGTCTTTGATCTCGGCCACCAATGACTGTTTTGAGTGATATTCATCGGTGTTGTGCCAAGGGCTTTTTTGGAAATCACACCATTTTCCGGTGTCCTTCTTTGTCTTCCCGTGACCCTTCTTTTCCTGTGTCTTGGACTGGTTTTCAGGAGATTGTTTGTTAGGGCCATCTTTGTCATACTTTGGTTGTTGCGGATTTGTGGACCCGAATTCCTGTTTGTTCTGGTGCTTAAATTTCTTCTCAATTTTAACAACATATCGATAAGCAGCACCGAGTGATGAGATGTCCAGAAAATCCATTTCAGTCTGGATGTATCTGTGTAGAGCCCCACGGTATTTCAGAACCAAATTTCGCTCGGAGTCTTTGATACCCAGCTTGGTGCGCAAGGTATGGAAGGTATTGGTGAACTTAGGAACTGTTTGGCCCCTCTCTTGCCGCAGTGTGGTCCATCTCATGTACTGGTCCTCATAGTTGCCAACAGGGTAATACTGTTCTTTTACCGCATCTACAAAAAAATCCCAAGTGGGATCGACCCCATATATTCCAGACTCCTCTGTGGAACTTTTCTCCCAGTAAGTTTCCCACAAATGTTTGACACGAGGGAGATTTTTAAGGAGTGCAAAGGTGATCTTTTCTTTGTCGAATTTTTTTTGAACAGAGAAATAACCTTCTAGCAGATTTAACCATTTATCTAGGGCATCTGCATCTATTTGACCTTCAAATACGAGAATATCAAAATTAACCTGTACCTTGAAAGGCGAGGTGCCTCCAAAGTGGCCGCTTGAGGAAGATGCGCCTGATGCCATCGACAAGCATTGAAGGATGTGGGAAAAATTCTCCATCATTTCGTCCCTCTGTCGCGTGAGAGCTTGCTCAAGCAACAGATTGATAGGATCGTCTGCTCCATCGTTTTTATTTTCTTCCGCCATTGAGAGTTTCTTGGGTGTGCGAGAGAAATTGTCTTCAAGAGAGACAAGCTCGAGACCCAACTTTCTATACTCTGACCTCGTCGGGGACATGCACTGAAAAAAATGATCAAGAGCAGCCTGCTCTGATACCACTGATCCAGATTATTTTCGACACGAAATGAGAGCGGAGATATAATAAAGAAATGCACAGAGATATTGCAGATATTCAATAATATAACAGAAATGTATCAGAGATACAACCATAAACACAGATATACAGTAATACACGATTTCTATTAATCAAAAAAATGTACAGAGACTGTAAAAATACAGAGTGAAAGACTCGATAGAATGGTGGCAACTTATCTCTGAGAAGAGATGTGATGGCTACTCGCATCCGCAAGAAGATGGTTACAATGAGGCTCTGAAGGCCTTTTTACAATAAACGGGAATGCCAAAATTCCTTGACATCCAAAAACCTAACGCTAGGAGATGAAGCGCCAAAAGTCATGTGGGCCCCGTTTGGGTAAGTTAGTACATCAACTTCCCGGGGTTGTAACTTTTACATACGATCTCCGTTTAGGGCACACGATAGCTCGTTGGAAAGATCTATCCGAGGCCTACAACGTTCGAGACAAAATAGCATTGTAGATATTATTTTGCGAGAGAAACATACCCAAAAAAACATCATTTAGGGCCTCAAAATGGCCCCGAAAGTTCAGGACCGAAAAAACTGCTAAAAATAGTAAATTGTCAAAATTGCCAAAAAGCCATTTCGAGCCATTTGGAAAAGGTTGGTGGCCACCGATATCCACCTGGATCAAGTAATGTAATAACAACCATGCATGTATGCATTTGAGGTTGCTTATGATGCATAAATATAGAAGGTAATTGAGTAAGAATTCCCTCAGTTACGTTCTCAATATTTGAATTGATGTAAAGGGATGAGGCTTTGAGTATGCAAATATTAATTGTTAATTGAATGCATCTATGAGAAATTTAATTGCATATTGTGTTATGTTGGTTATGAGATCATAACCAAGTCAAGACAGAAAAAATACTCCCACGGTGGCTTTGAATTCCATTAGAGATGACAATGTTTGAGGTCATGTTGAGGTTGGATATGGAAAGGTTATAGTGCCATCCAAGTGCATAATGGTTTTTCTGATCCAGGAGGATCTCAATGGCCACCCACCTATACTAACTGGCTCAAAACATTGTTTTGGTAATTTACTATTTTTAGCATTTTTTCGGGTCCTAAACTTCCGAGGCCATTTTGAGGGCCTAAACGACGTTTTTTCATGATTAGGCACCCCAAAATATCCAAAGGCTTTGATTATCACATCTCTTCTCAGAGATAAGTTGCCACCATTCTAGCAAGCTTATTTTCAAATTGCATTTTACAGTTTTAGCATATTTCTTATTTAATAGAAGTCAAGTTTTAATAAATCTTTGTTATTATTCATTGTGTCTCTATGTTAATATTAAAAATCTGTGTTTTCATTTCGTTCTGCTCATAAATAGGAATTAGTGGTATCAGAGTGGTCTGCTCCTTGTAATTTTTTAGTGCATGTTCCCGACGCGGTCATGGTATAGAGAGTTGGGTCTCGAGCTTATTTCTCTTGTGGAAAACTTCTCTCGCACGCCCAAGAAAACGTCCATGGAGGGAGAAAATAAAGACGAAGGGATAGGAAATCCTTTCAAAATGTTGCTCGAGGAATCCCTCGAGCGACAAAGGAACAAGAAGATGGACAACTTTGCACAAATCCTTCAATGGCTGCTAAAAAGCGATACATCCACCTCAAGCGGAGGCGCGACCCACTTCAAGGTACAGATCAATTTTGACATTCCTATATTTGAAGGTCAAATAGATGTGGATGTCGTAGATAAGTGTTTAAACCTTTTAGAAGGGTATTTTTCTGTCCACAAATTTTTCGATAGAGAAAATATTACATTTGTGCTCCTCAAGGTCGCCCCCCATGTTAAATATTTGTGGGAGACTTTCTGTGAGAAAAAGGAAATAGAGGGATCCAAATTATTTGCAGTTTCACCCACTTGCGGTTCCTTCAGAGATGTTATTAAGGAACAATACTACCATGTTGGAAGTTATGACAACTTGTATACAAGATGGACCGCATTGTGGCAGGAAAGAGACCAAATAGTGACAAAGTTCACCGATGTCTTCCATACCTTGCGTACCAAGATGGGTATCAAATATTATGAGCGACATCTGGTGCTCAAGTACCACGACAATATGCATAGATACATCTAGACATAAATGGAGTTTTTGGACCTCTCATCCTTGGGCGCGACCTATCGATATGCTGTCAAAATCGAGCAGAAGTTGAAACAAAAGATGTGACAGTTTGGGTATGGGAACCCCTCACAGCAGAAGCAGGGCAAGGGAAACCCCAACCCATAGAACAAAGGATAGAGAAAATATAGATAACCTCGGGACAACTAGTCCAATCCGCAAGCAAATAAGAATAATGGAAAGACAAAGAAAGATACCGGGAAGTGGTGTGACTTCCATAAGATCCCTTGGCATAACACTATTGATTTATGCTCAAAGTAGTCATTTGTGGATGAGGTGAAAGCCTCTAAATCAGATGCAGGTTTTGAATTTGAGTCAGAATAAAAAAATGGGAGACGGATCATTGATGCGGAACCTAGCGCCATCGTTTTTACCAGCAAGATCCAACCTGGTGAACCTGATGAGCTAGAGGAAGATGAGTGCCTCTTTCATTCCCAAATATGGGTGAAAGACACTTCATTACACTTCATCGTTGATAGCGGTAGCCAGAAGAACCTCATATCAACAAAGGTCGTCAAGCGGCTAGCCCTACAGACAACGTCACACCCACATCCCTACACCATCAGATGGCTCTGCACTTGCAGAAAGAATGCCTTATAAGGCCTCATAGGAATCTTCGTCCACTCCTTTATGGACCTTATACCATCACCAAGGTTGTGGGTGACAATGCTTTTGAGCTCAACATTCCCCCCTTCCTTGGCTTGCACCCAATGTTCAATGTGGACCTCCTTCGACCCTATTTTCCACCATTATTGGACACCTCAAAGATAGAAGAACAATTGACACCAACATAGCTCAACCATGATTGCATGGAACGAGAATGCACTGATCAGATCATGGACACATAGGTCAATGGAACTCACCAATAGAGGATCCAACTTCATCGGGTTGTTAAAGCAGGGCAACTCCTACACCAGGGCAAGTGGCTCACCTGGGTCGAAATTCAACATAAATTTCCTCATCTGATGGGGGAAATCAACACAATGGAGACCATTTCTTCCTAATGGGGGAGGATTGATCCAGGAGGATCTCGGTGGCCACCCACATATTCCAACTGATTCAAAACATTTTTTTTGGCAATTTACTATTTTTAGGAGTTTTCGGGTCCTAAACTTTCGAGGCCATTTTGAGGGCCTAAACGACTTTTTTTCATGATAAAGCACATTAATGAAAAGTAAGGGCTTTGATTTATCCCCTTAAATGAATATCCTCGTCAATACCTTTCCAATGAGCTATCATGTTCTCAAAACGGAGATCGTATGCAAAAGTTATGACCCTGGGAAGTTGATGTACAAACTTACCCCAACATGGCCCACACGACTTTTGGAACTTCATCTCCTAGGGTTAGGATTTTGGATGTCTAGGGTTTTGGAATTCATGTTTATTGTAAAAATTCCTTCAGAGCCTCATTTTACTCATCTTCTTGCGAATGAGCATAGTCTTCACATCTCTTCTAAGAGATAAGTTGCCACCATTCTAGCAAGCTTGTTTTCACACTGCATTTTACAGTTTCAACATATTTCTTATTTAATAGAAGTTAAGTTTTATTGTATCTCTATTATTATTCATTGTTTCTCTGTGTTAATATTATAAATATGTGTTTTCATTTCATTCTTCTCATAAATCTGGATCATTTTTCCTATATAACTAATGTTTGGACTACAACCTCTTTGCCGACACTGAATAACACTGAGGGATGATGTTCCTAGTGTTGTGTATGTATTGAAGAGGAAGGTATCCAAATGATTGGATAGGTTGTGAGGAAGAGTTTGGATGATGTGTTGAGGCATTAAATATACCTCCCAACTCACCATGGTGGAATACATGACATGGATGTATGGTATTTCAGAGTCAATGCAAGGATGCATTGAGTAGATGTGGCCATGATTAGTGGCACATTGGTTGTATTTATCGATAAAGCTTGATTGCATTATGAAAATCTTGGTGTGTTGATAATGCATGAACAATGAATGATAGTTTCATTCTAGATAATATGAATAATGGTTGAATTCCATTTTTAATGTGAATAATGGCTGGAAATGATTGAATCGCTGGTAAATTACAATTTTGAGATCTTTTCATGAATTGCTAAAAATGTGCATGAGGGCTAACAATATTGTTTGGTTGCAAGAAAGTTGAGAAATTGCAGGTAGAATAGTCTTGGATATGGAAATGATGTAAGCCCATAAGGAATATTGATATCTACAGCTGCAAGAGCTAAACATAATGAGAATAAATTTCATGCGTAAATTTTTTTATTTTCCTGTATAAAACAAATTTGAGAAATTAATAATTGAAAATTATATGATGATGTCTCATATTGAATGTATGCATATGATGCAGATGTGATGATTGCCATAGGTTATGGATTTCTTGTGGAAGTCTAATAGCAAGTTGACATTCGTCTGCATAAGAACACCTTAGCAAATGATGGGTCACTTGAGGAACTGTATAACAATGAAAGGGATTCATGAGCCTATAGGGTGAGTACAAAAAGAAGAAACAACTTGTCAAGATTGAAAAAGAACCAGGTTGTTAGGTCCGAAGAGTGAACTCTAGTGTGAGTTGCATTGTCAAAGAACTAGGTTGTCATGCCTGAAGAGTGAACTCTAATGTGAGTTGGACTGGAGCGACAAGATTGTTGTTTTTTTTTTATCTTACTGGTAGTTTTCCCAACAATAAGTCCCTTGAGTTCCCAGTAGTGAGGTTCCTAGTTACGTATGCCAGAGAGACCCTAATAAACAAATGGTGCAACCCGATGGACTGAGGACAGTGAAGGGGGCACATTCCTTGGGTCAACCCTGATAAAAGTATGGTACAAACTGAGGGACTATGAGCAGTGAAGGGGGTACATTCCTTGGGTTGGGCAGGTCAAGAGGAGGAGAGTTGGTGGAAATTGAGATAGATGTAGGAGAATGCCAATGGTTTATGTATGTGTATTGGGACAGAGTGCCTATGTATATATATGTTTTGGGTTAGGGTGCCTCGATATCTATAGTTATTGGGGTTGGGGCACCTATGTATTTATGGATTTTGGTGTCGGAGTGCCTCTGTATTTTATGTTTTAGGATGGAAATATTGTGTGATGTTGGCCCGGAAAGCCTATATTGGTTAAAGGTCAGAAAGCCTAACATTGTAATTGTATGTACACCATATGGTGTTGTGCATTGAAGATAATGAAAAAGTAAGGGGGAGGGGAATGTAACATCCCCAATTTTAATCGTCGCAAATTATAATGTAATTGTATAAATGTGAATTAGGCCGGTGAGTCGATGTGTTGGGGTGAGGAGCCCATATTGGTTTAATATGGTCAGATGATGAATGATATATTAGGTGCATTGACATAATTAATAAAAATAGTAATATATGGTTGTGATACGAAAATGATGAAGAACGGTGGGGCTATGATTCCATGAGAGAGGGGTCCAAGGGGGAATTACTCATGGGTATCAATCTAACCCACATTCTTGAAATTATTATCATTGCGTATAACTTTATATTTGTTGTTGAGTGTTCCCAAAGAAAATAATTTAACTCATGTAAGAGGGTGGGTGTGAGAAGTCACATCCATAGTTATTGGGGAACATGGGCCAAAGTACAATCATCTTTGGGAAGAGTGAGAGTCAAGCAAGAAAGGGAGAAGAAGGAAATTCGTATGTAGAATAGAGACAAGTTTTACATGCAGATTTTGGGGAACAAGAGAGGAGTTGAGTGCCGAAAAAAGCACCAGCCATGGTATGCTTGAAGGAAGCCATTGTTTGGTTGTGTTTTACGCTGAGAAAGAGGCTTGCGTGCCTGTAAAACAGGTTGTAAGCCTTTAGTGCGATTTCTTGTTGATGAAATGGCTCAAGAGCCTTGTGAAGGCTATTGTGAGCACTCCTTGAGCAACTGAGAGTTCCTGGAAATCCCCAGTTGAGAGTTCCTGACCAACCGAGTGCATAGGAAGCCCTGATAAATGAATGGTACGACATGAGGGACTATGAGCAGTGAAGGGGGTACATTCCTTGGGTTGTGAAAGTGGTAGGGAAGAGAGATGGAGGATTGGAACTGTTGTGGGAGTAGAACTCGAGTTTGGGGGTTGTTGTGTGTGGAGAGTGGATAACCAAGAGGGTCGGATCTCCTTGTGGACTCATAGCCTCAACTTAGGGGCGACCCGTTGTTGATAGAAAATGAACAACAACGCCTATGGTTGGGAGGTTCATCCTTCATATGCAATCAGTTGGTTAATTATTAACAGATAAGTGTTCTATTGTGTATTATGTTTATTTCACACTGCAAATAGTTTATATGAATGTTGTGTGTTTGTTGTTGGTATGAACAATTGCATTCATGTTTTAATATATGTTGCTAAATTCATTTCGAATTGTGGTGTCAGTCGAATGGTTAAATTTGTGTGTGATCTGTAGATGGTAAGCTACAAGAAATTAATCAGGAGGAAATCTTATGATTTAATGTGTTTTCCACACATAATGTTGCTAAGTTGGGTTGGGGTATTTTACATGAGGTCTGTTGAATGTAGTTGACAATTATTGATGTAACTTTGTGTTAGGTTTGTTGGATATGGCTTTGTTGAATTTGACCACTGAATGTTAATGCAGTCTTCGATCAAATTATTGTGATGATGACATGAACAACCTCATTCTTCACTAAAGTACAAGGGGATAGAAAGTATTTTTTCCTGAAATAAAAAATTATTATAATAATGACAATTAACATTCATTGAGACCAACTTTAGTCTATCAAAAATTAAAAAAAAATGATAATTAATTGATTTGCTTTAACATTTTGTTTCTATATTCTAAAATAGTGTACACAAACTTTCCTAATTATTTTTTATTTTCATAAGTTAACAAATTATGAAAATCATTAATGTTAAAAATACTATACTATTAAGTTCTACTATAATATATCTAAGTTTAATTTATTATATCATCTATATAATAATAATAATAATAATAATAATAATAATATAACAAAATAGAAGTCCCTAAGGTAAAGATCTAGATCCTTGCTCTGAGGACCGCCTAGGGTTCTGAATCTGAAGTGTCTCAGCTGTAACAATGGCAGCCTCGGGAGGATGGGATCCCTCGCCCCCTCCTTCAACTGAAGCCTTCTTCTGCAAGCTCCTGAACTCCCAAGGCAAGAAGCTCCCTCCAACTGCTCTCCCTAGCTTCGTTAAGAAGCTTGACTCGATCCCTGAGATTGAATTGCCTCTGGATCACCCTATGAGGTAGCAATCTCTTTGTCTGATCATGGATTGGTAGGGAAATTCATGGGCCTTTGGCCGTCAACCAGATCTATAGATAACTGGATCCAAAGGAACTGGCGTTCATTGATCTAGAACAACGTAACTTGCTATGCACTGGGAAGAGGATTCTTCATCTTTGAATTCATCTCTCAAGAAGACAGAGATCTCATCTTTAGGAATGGCCCATATTTTATGGGAACTCAAGGGCTATACCTGAATCGTTGGACGCCAAGCTTTGATCCTGCAGTGGAAGTTCCCAAGGACGTCCCTGTCTGGGTCAGGCTACCCAATCTCTCGATCCACTGCTAGAACCTCAGTTCACTCCAAGCAATAGGGAATGGGATAGGGAAATATATTGATAGGGAAGACCCCAAAGACCAATACTCCTATGCGCGCATCTGCGTGGAAGTTGATCTAGAGGTTGGCATTCCCGAGGCAATCAAGTTAAAGGTTGGAGAATGGAAACACTACCAGAAGCTCGACTACGAACAACTACCGTTCAAATGCAGGGGATGCCATGAATATGACCACTTTCAGCGAAACTGCACCAAAAACCTAAGCAAGGAGAAGGAAGATGGAGAAGGTTGGAAACAACCCAGAAAAGGGAAAGCGTCGACCAAGGAAAAAGGATCGCAGAATGAAAAGACAATCCCTGCACATCCCAAGGAGCAACAAAATTGATCAGAAGCAGCGGTAGAGAATAGTTTCAGAGTGCTAGAACAAGGACATCTAGAGAAAAAAACAGGCAAAGAACCAAAGGAAGCCCAACCAATTGAAGAAGAAACACAAGAAAGGACACCCCCAGGAACCCGAGAAAAGCCAGTGCCCGAAAGGGAAGAGGGGCAGGGAAAGACCGTCGGAGAGAAGGAGATAGGCCAAGACGTGGAATCAGGAGAGGTTTCCTCAGACATTGACTACGAGGGTGCTAGTGACTCCATTGTCACTCCTAAAAGAGTAGGCATAGGAAGGAAATCCAAGAAAGAAGAAAGAGAAAAGGAGACATACAAAGACGTCCTTAGTGGCTTGCAACCAACAATCAGACAACTGATCAATGTTAGGACAACAAGAAGCAATCCAGGGTTCTTCAAGGAGCCCATAATCCCCCCCCAGGTAAATCATGCAACTAACATCCTAGAATTGTAGGGGTTTCGACAACAGAATAAAGGAAGAAGCCCTCAAGGATATAATCAAGATGTCAAAGACCGAGATCCTTCTAATCTAGGAGACCAATATGGAGGAATAATACTTCCTCCAAGCAACAAAAACCCTCTGGAAAAAAAGCCAAGGAATAGTAGTAAGCGTAAGAGGTGCCTCAGGAGGTCTTGGAACCCTCTGGGACACCATGAAGTTTGACCTATTCAGATCCAAAACATGAATGCCTTGGATTTACACTAGTCTTCTACACAAAGAAACATGTCGGCTGGTAAGTCTCTTCAACCTCTATGTTCCGATCTTATTGGATGGAAAAAGAAACTGTTGGGATTCGATTAAAGATTTTCTACTCTCAAATGATCCAGAAAACATCATTATTGGGGGGGATCTCAATGTGACTCTAGCTATGGTCGAGAAAAAAGGTGGATCCATTGTGTGAGACCCAACAAGAGAATGGGTAGAAGACATCGTATCAAAATGGGAACTGGAGGATGCCAAACCAACTAAGGGGAAATACACGTGGTCAAACAAGAGAGTAGGACTGGGGCACATTGCAGCCAGGCTAGACAGATTCTTAGTCCAAAACTCCTTTATGCTCTTGGGCCTCATGCCCTTAACTTCTTTCCTTCCGCACAGTGTGTCAGATCATAAGCCAGTCCTGTTAGATATTTCGCATGACAGGAATCTAGGGCCTATCCCATTCAGATTTAGCCCAGTCTGGCTACAATATGAAGGCTTCCAAGACTTGGTTACCAAAATCTGGAATGAGAAAGTTAGAGGTTCAACTTTTTTTTTTTGGGAAGAAAAACATAGGAGGCTCAAGGTAGCGCTCAAATCCCTGGAAAAGACCCAAACAAATCCAATTATTAAACGTCAAGAAGCCCAAAAACAACTCGAAAATCACCAGCTGGAAATGGAAGAACATGAGACAACTCAAGAAAATATGCACCAAGAGGACCACCTCCAAAGGAAATGGCATCAAGCCTGTAGAGAGGAGGAAAGGTACTGGCAACAGAAATCCAGAAGCCTCTGGCTAGAAGCAAGAGACAAAAACACCAGTTACTTCCACAAACAAGTTGAGGCAAGGAAGTAGTTCAAGACAGTCAATGAAATTCATGTACAAGAACAGATTATATCAGACTTTGAAGGAATACGAGCAGCTGCAATAGAAGCCTTTGAAACTCTCTACATGCAGACCCAAATGTCCTTAATAGACTCAAAATCCTACCTGCTCTCCCTAGTTCTGACTGTCATTCAAGACGATGCCAAAAACAAATTGGTAAAGGAAGTAAACCAACAAGAAATAAAAGAGGCCCTCGACCAGATGAACCCAGACAAGGCACTGAGACCAGATGGATTCACAACCAGATTTTATCAAAACTGTTGGGATATAATAAAACCAGATCTATTAAAACTAATCCAGAAATCTCAGAATTGTAGCAAGATAGAAGGAGGACCAAACTCGTCCTTGCTAGATATTATTCTGAAAGAAAAAGGAGAAGTCAGTTTTGGAAGATTCCAGCCAATCTCTCTCTGCAACACAAGCTACAAGATCCTCACAAAAATAATAGGCAACATAAATTAAAAAATTCTCCCTGCAATCATCCCGGAGAACCAAGGCGAGTTCATTAAAGGAAGACATATAGTGGACAACATCATCCTAGTTCAGGAAGCCTTGCACTCAAGCATTCGAATAAAATACAAAGGTATGATCATAAAGCTCGATCTTGCAAATGCGTTTGATAGAGTTAGGTATAATTTCCTGTTCAAAGTCATGGAAAACTTCGGCTTCGCTCCAACCTTTATAAACTAGATAAAATCTTGCATTGGATCCCCTTGAATCGCCCCTATGGTAAACGATCAAGAAACTAATTTCTTTCAAGCCTCCAGGGGCCTACAACAAGGTTGTCCCCTCTCTCTGCTTCTTTATGAAATTCAAGACTCAGTGCTCAGCTTCCAACTGGATCATTGCCAGATTCATAACAATCTCCTGGGCCTGAGAATAGCCCCAGGGGTAAAAGACATAAAACATGCACAATTCGCAGATGATACGTTGTTGCTGGAAGGAGCAAGTGTATAGACATCAAAGAAATTTAAAGTGGAGCTGGATGTTTACAAAGAGATCTCAAGAAGTGAAGTAAGCCTACCTAAAAGCAATATCTACGGATGGAACATCTCACCAAGGGAAATGCTGGAGATATCAAGAGTCCTGGGAATGGAAGGCTGCACCAATTGGAATGCATTTAAATACCTGGGAGTACCAATTTTCAGAACCAAGCCAAAGGCTTCTCAATGGCTCCCGCTGATAAACAAGTTAAAATAAAGAATAAACTCTTGGGGAGAAAACTGGCTAAACCTTGCGGGTAAAGCTTTCCTCATTAAAGCGGTTTTGGCAACCATCCTGATCTACAAAATTTCTTTGTTACTAGCCCCATCCACCACGATCTGGAAAATCAAAGCACTTTTCAGAAGGTTCCTGTGGGAAGGATGGAAGCAAAAAGGGAGGAAATTGCATCTAATTAGCTGGGAAAAAGTAACTAATCCCTTTTCAGAAGGTGGCCTCCAATTCAAATACATCCACTCCCAAAACTTAGCTTTAGGAGCCAAGCTTCTTTGGAACCTTGTTACGGGGAAATCCTCCTGGAGCAAAAAAGTGATCTCGAAGAAGTTCTTTCGAGGCCCGAGGAAAAAATGCCTAGATCGACCAACAACTGTGGAGAAAGGATCACATATTTTCACTTTGTGTCTAAAGGCTCTGAAGCTCTTTAGACCTCACCTCACCTGGATACCAGGGAATGGTAAGAAAATCAATGTTTGGGAAGACTCAGTCCTGGGAGATCGACCATTAAGTTCGATGGAAGGACTAGACTGATTAAAAGATTGGATGAGAACTCATAACTTAAACAGCCTGTGGGACATTTTGATTTGGAGAGATGATGCGAACAAATCATGGCTCAGGTGGGAATCCATCAACATACCTCCAGAGATTGATGGGGAATGGAATATTCTGGTGGACTGTTTGCAAGGGAAATCCCCAATAAAATAAAGAAAAAAGACAAGAGAGAATGGGGAGCACTCTCCAGAGCCTACACAAGAGCAACAGGGTATAAAAACCTTACAACAGTTCCCCATGTCCCACCAGACCCAACAATCTGGAAATCCATCTGGACTTCCAATTCCATACCAAAGATAGATATGTTTGTATGGACCTTGGCACATAGAGGTATTCTAACTGGTGAAAACCTGAGAAGAAGAGGATGGGAAGGCCCGGACCATTTGCTCCTGCAATGTGAGTACTCCAAGGAGGTATGGTAGTTGGTCCTTGGGTTGAAGCCATGAACAATCGCTTTACCTCAAGAGACCTCCATCCTGCTCCGAAACTGGAGTTCCCATTGTCCCTTTCAGGCCACGAAAAAGGACCAACTCTCCACTCTCTGGAGAACAATCCCAAAATTCATCCTTTGGAAGATCTAGCTGGAGCGGAATAACAGGCTATTCAAAGATACCAACAGTAACCCAACACAAGTAGCAATAGATATAAAGGCCTACTTTGGCGAAAGTGTCCCCTACTTCTGCAAAGCAAAGAACTCAGGACCCCTAGAGCCGGAAGAGGAACAATGGATTAAAAGATTCAAAATCAGGGATCACTCGCAACAAACAGACAACAAGTTAAAACAAGAAACATGGGAAATTCAGAAGGAGGAGGAGGACTTCGAGGAATGGAAGTGAAAGAGAAACACGCATATATTGTTCTTTGACAGGGCCTCCAGAGGAAATCCATGTATGGCAGGTGGAGGAGGGGTCCTAGTAAGCCCCAACGAACAACTAGAACTTACCTATGCCCCGGGACTAGGAACATAAACAAACAACAAAGCATAATCATTGGCACTTTGGTAAGTGCTTAATCAAGCTATCAACCAAAACGTCCAAGATCTGGTGATTATAGGGGACTCCAGACTCGTAATTCAAGCATTGATCCTCCGCAACACGGTCAAGCAAGTAAAACTCCAACACACACTGGAGAAAGTCCAACTACTTTTAGGAAGCCTGAGAACATATCAACTATTCCATGTTCTTCGAAAGCTGAATGCACCAGCAGATGCATAAACCAACAAAAGAGTCCTCTCACGCATTTGAACACTCCAAGTAAATGGAACCGTGACCAACATGGCAATTCCGTAAGCTCGGGAAAGACGACTAGAACCATAGTCGGCCAAAAATTATAGTGAGAATGCAAGGACGCGAGATGGAAAAGAGATATGTCACAGGCTCAGACAATTCACAGGGGCGAATCCAAGACAAACAAAGATAAGACCGGTGTCAGACATGAGAGAAATTTCAATCATTCGGTCATTGAAAACTCAGAAAAAGACAAGGGCCCAGCAAGAGACCCATACTCTGTACCAGATCGCGCGGATCTCTTGGGTGCAGTGGATCATTCACATGAAGTGGAGCCTGAATCTGGAAGGAACCGAGGATAAAATAACAGGCTAGGAAGGGCCATTTCATCCCCTAAGCATTCTGATGTTAGGAAGTCGCCCGCACAGAGGCAGGAAGTCACCCACGCAGAAGAAGAAAAACATGAGAAGAAGTAAAGGAAATGGTGTCCAACTCAGGGAGAAAACCATCAAAGAAGGAAAGGATAAAGTCGATGGAAGAATAAATGAAGAGGCTCAAACACTTTCTGCAAAACCAAGACGATTTCCTCCAGAACCTGGATAGTGAAGCAGGATGACGACTAGAAATGCTAGAAGTTGACATCACATAGACTAAAATCATGTTCTCAGAGGAGCTGGAACAGATTCACACTAATTTCAAAGAGCCAAAGAAGGAATTCGAAGAACGAGTCAACAAGCTGCAAGCCCAAATGGAAAAGTTGAACAAAGATTGGCAACTGGATCGAGACTTGCCCAAGAATGAGGGCCCAAAGAAATTTGGCCAGTAACTCTTAGGCCAAGAATTTTCTCTACAAATAACACTCTGATGAAGGCATTTTGTATAGAAGCCTCCACATCTAGCGAAACTATAGATTAGGATAGTTTTCTAGCTCTAAGAACTATACCCAGGTAGGAGGGTAGAGCCTCCTGGCCTTGTAATAGTTCAGTTGAACTTGAATCAACTCAAATGTATCAGTTTGAGTGGCTTCGCCATTGCTATCCTATAATAAAGATCCATTAACCGTTTTTGTCAAAATAATAATAATAATAATAATAATAATATAACTATATTAACTATAAATAATATATTAATTAGTTATGTACTAATTATCTTTTTTTCCTCCAAGGAAAAAGTCCTTTTTTTTGAATGAGAATAAAAAACACTTTCACATGCATATGGCACTATACAAAATACTTTGAAGATATATTAGTATATCCCAAAATTACAAAATAAGCTTGTTCATACCCCAACCACCATACCGACTCTTACATTTGAATATTCAAATTCATATCCTCACATGTTTCCAGAACTCAATCACCATATAGTCCATAAAGTTTAGTTATTACAGTCATCCAACTTGTTCCTGGATGGGGTGTTCTCTAGACTCCCTAGAGAAACTGTGGATGCATGGAGACCAATGCACAACCCAAGGGAAAAGGTATTAAAAACATCATCTATCACCCATGTCCCTTTTGAAAGCTCTCGACATTCATTGCGATCACAAGTTGATGTACGTCGAGAGTCTAGCCAGAGTGAAGTCTTAGGTGACGACGAGCTGGGTAATGATGTTGGTATTACTCCTCTTAATGCCCTCATTGCAAATGAAGACCACTTCTAGATGGATTTTTTCATTTCACAACGAACAAATGATGAACCCAGGATGTCGCTATATGGGGAAGATGATCATAATCAGGGAAGGGAAAACAATCACAATGCTAGATCCTTCCATTATGACGAAGAAGCCCAAGCTCGCTCTGTACCTGCACTTCATCTTAACACATGCGAGGAGAATGTTGAAGGATGTATGGGTTTGGGTTATGATCACAGTAATTGAGAGGATGCTACGAACTCAATCTTTTATTAATCTGGCCTCGATGAAGAACAAGTATAAGGTTGAGGATGAGAGCATTGGGCCGACTTGGAGGCTCCTTTTAAGAAGGTATTGGGTTTTATCTTCTGTAGTTTTGGATAACATTGTCACTCATTATGTTTCTCTACCCAATCTATTTTGTTCTCTCCCATAGTATGCTCTTACTGTCATGGCACCACGAGGCAGGAAACCTAGTAATCCTGCAACTAATAAATCCTGTGTTGTCAAAGCTGCTAATGGTGCAACACATTTTTACTCTGACACTGTCGCCGAAGCAGATAAGTCTTCCATGCAAGACCTTGAGGAGGAAGTTCGTCTCGTTCGCAAATTCAAGGAGGATGAAGAGGTGGAAGACCAAGTGGGATGCCCGATTCCGGATCAGGGTTGCACCAGAACTTGAAATCCCATCTTCTTTCGCATAGTGTAAATGGAATTCATGAGAGAGCAAAATATACACACAAAATATACACACAATAATAATTTGTATTGCACAAATTACACAGAGATACATCACACTTAAATAAGTGTTGTGAGATCCAACTTATTCCACTCTTGGAGGGAGAGGTTGAGAGAATATCTCAGTATCCTCCAGCAAACCCAATCCAATCCCTAAACTCTAATATGTAGCATTAATTAGGCATTATCTCTAACACCCCCCGTTAATGCCTACATTACAAAACTTCACAAATTAGATAACAGAAAAGGTTACAACACTTTTTTTGGCATGATCATCATCAACGCATAAACCCACTCTGATGCATATGGATTGCGCTCTTTCTCTTCCTCTTCTTTGAGATTTTCTTTCAACTCATTTAAAGTATAAATGTTTCAGATCATCATTCATGCACTTGTACAATAGACAATATTGAAAAACTCGGCTCATCGGGGCTTCCATGAGAAAAGTTGTCAAGTAATGAATCATCCCATGGACATACCTTCATCTGTTAGATATTTCTCTTTCAACTATCCGTTAGTTTCTAGAAAGGCAGTCTAGGTACATAATGTCTTCAAAATTCCCTTATACAAGGTGACTTCCAATCATAGGAACAGTTGTTCTTGAAACCGAGGCTGCCAACTTATATCAAGATACAAGAGTTCCTACTTTCTTTTACATAAACACGTAAACATATAAATAAACTTTAAGTATTAACATACGTACATAAAAAACTTTAAGCACACCACAAATAGATAGACATATATATCTATAAGTAGAAAGACAAGGCAGACCATCTACGCTGGCTTCCAAGTAATCAAAATCTTTTGTTTTTCATTCTCCATGGGTAAACCTTTAGCAACTTATCAAAATCGACCTTCAAACTTTGGCGGTTTCCTCAGACTTGATATCATTTGCAGCGATAGTTCGTTCATTCTTTGCAAACATCCCCTCTCCAACAACATGATATCTGATAGCGTATTTGATACCAGGTGTCTCCTTGAACATCAATTTGTTCTCAACCAATGATCCACTTGCAAATCACTTACCCGACTTTTTGAAATATCATTGAATTTAATTCTAAACATATCAAGACCTTTCTTTGTAAGAAGATACAACTTGGAACAACAAATACCTCATGCACAACCTCTTCAACAACTATTCTTCCGTCGATGTAGCAACAATATTCCTTGAATGATGCAGGTTCCTCTCCTTCATGTTGACAACGATTTCACTTCACACCTCTACGTCATCAACATCAACAACAACTCCATGGATTCTTGGACAACGATTTAAGTTCTGATGTGGGTTGTCAACTCGACTCCAGCTTGGATGGCCATGATCCAAGTGATATCTTTGAAATCGACGGTGATTCCTTTGCAAATCTGATATGCAAAGATCGTTGCAGCTCTTCAATGGTGGTCCATTGGGATTGACATTCTTCCCTACGACTTCAACAAATTCACTTGCATAGTGATGACAACGATCAATGACATAAACATGACAATATATAGGCAGCGGTGATTTCACACATTTCTCGTGCATCCTGTCAAGCAATTGACACAACAATTGAATAGACAACGATCGCCTTTCACGGGTTTCAACAGGTACTTTACCTCAGTGGCTATGATACCAAAATGGAATTCATGAGAGACTAGAGACACAAAAAATATACACACAATAATAATTTGTATTGCACAAATTACAGAGAGATACATCACACTTAAATAAGTGTTGTGAGATCCAACTTATTCCACTCTTGGAGGGAGAGGTTGAGAGAATATCTCAACATCCTCTAACAAACCCAATCCAATCCCTAAACTCTAGTATGTAGCATTAATTAGGCATTATCTCTAACAAGTGGAACTATATTGGAATACAAATACATTGGTAGCTTTGGGATTGTTGCCCAAAGATGAGGATTTCCGACAACTAAAAGGGTGAATGGAAGCTCTGGAGATTCAAAATGCTTACATCATGGAGATTCTCTAATGATGGAAAATCAGTTAGGTGGGACCTTCACTCCCCCAAAACCCTATTACTTTGGTCCAGAATCCTCGACTGCTACTGCTCAAAGGAAGGATTATGTTGCTATTCACCCCTAGGCTTCACATGTTTGTTGATGGGAGATGTTATGGTTTTAGTTTTCTTTTTTATCTATATTATCTAGACATTTACAAGACATATACTATTAGGCAGAAGTATAAACATGTTTAGACAAATATTTTCCACTCTTAAAAACATATGAACAACTTATTAGCCTAGTTTCCCCTTAAGGGCATGTTTTTTGGTTGCTTAGAGATTGTCATGGTATCTTTGGGTTAGCTTGGCTATGCTTGTTTTTACATTCTGTTTATAGTTAATATAATGGATAATTACTTTAAAAAAAACAATCATCCAACTTGTATCATATGAAGCTATACAAATATGCTAAAAACTGACATCAGTACTCTAATATCTATGCCATGAAAACAACAAATAGTAAAAACTACACAAAGTGCCAAGTCTTTTTCACAAATCCATCTAGAAATTTCATCAGTAGAAATTGTCAAGTTGTTTAGCTCATAACTATAGACTATCCTTGGATCAAGTATTAGCCTCGAAGTTCAATTCTTTGTAGACATGAATGAAAGTGATCCTAGTAATTTGCTAAGTGCTCTCCTTGATTTGTTCAACCAAGGCCCGAAAAATAATACTATGAATATGCTCTAAAAATATCAAATAATAAAAACTACATAAAGTGCCAAGTTTCTTTCATAGATCCATCTAGAAATTTCATTAATAGAAGTTGTCCATCTCGTAACTACATACTATCCTTCATAAAGTGTTAACCTCAAAGTTTAATTCCATGTAGACATAAATGAATGTGATGCTATTATAGACATGAATGAATGTGATCCTATTAAACCATTGACTATTCTCCTTGATTTGTCAAACCAAAGTTTGAAATGTAACACTATGAATTCAATGTTCATTATTTAACCACTTAATGATCAACATTGAATCCTTATATAGCTGAAGATTATACACCTCAACAAAATTATTAATCCCATACTAAAATTGGCTTTGAATTTGTAATAATAACTTTTAAAAAATATAAAATCCCACCAATATTATTGCTAATGCTACCTAGACATGCATTGTAAAAAAACTCCCAAAGAGATATTCTTATCTATCATACCTTTCTCTATATTAACT
>ML836920.1:48025-66862 GCA_009831015.1 Picea engelmannii | reverse complement strand
ATAGAAGATGGTGTGCTCATTTTACCATTGACGATACCCTCGTCACCCAACCACAGGCTGAAGCCTCCCTCCGAGCACCTTAACCTTGACCTGAGAATTCCTCCGGAAGCAAACCCTAGGCTAGATATCCAAACAAAGAGTAGCTCATCTCTCCCCAAGGATAGCGCAACACAAAAGACTGATCATATGTTCCAAACCCTAGCCAAGAGATATTCAAGCCAATACTGAAACTAGCTGTTGTTGCAGTTGCACCTGCAACCCTCCTCCAAACCTGTGCACCAACTGAAACTGCAGTGCGCACCAACTGGGAAAACTGCAGTCCTGAGATGTGACAAATGAGAACTGGCACCCTGTATTTATACTGGTTCTACCAGATTTGCTGGGGCCGACTTCTCCTTCTGGATAGTGTCTGTTCAGTATATTATTATTATTTCTGGCCGACTTCTTCTCTTGGAGGCTAATAGCCTAATATAAATTATCTTCTTGAGCCGACAAGGCTTCTAGGGTTATTAGCCAATTCATTAGGGTTTCTCTTGCTTCCCGGAGTCTTCTATTCTCGTCAGGTTCACACGTGGGGGTAAATACCTCCCGCAGCTACCATAATATTAACACTATATGCCATCAATTCTTAGTCTTCCTAAAGTAAAATTTTATGTCTCTGAAAATCCAGAAGATCACCCTTTATACTCAGGCTCATCTCTTATTACTTCCCCTATTTATCCATCTAGCTGATTTTGATTTTACATCTCTCTCACGAGATCCATCATCTTTTGATTATCTAGCAGAACTCTGATCTCACCTTCCTAAAGGAATTAAATATCTAGTACATCGGTCTTTTGAAATCTTTGATAATTTGCAGTATAGCCCTAGTATATCTTCTCCTAAAATTTCAATGGATAGTGTTGGAGGTGTCAGAGGTGGTGGGGTTGGTGGACATATAAATCCACCACCACCTCCTCCGAGGATTTTTTCCAAAGTCATTGCTAGATATGCTCCCTTATCCCTTCTTGTTGTTCTACATAATCTACCTGATAATTATATGAAGAGTCTATCTAAATTTATGGTAGAGGGGGATTTAACAACCACATAGCATATAACATTTTTCGATCAATTTGTTGATATTCTCAGTATTATACATGAAGATGTTTACATGAGACTATTAGTACATACTTTTGAGGGATAGGTTAGAACTTGGTTTAGGGGACTTCCTGCAAATTATATACCATCATATGATGATTTAGAGACTTCTTTCTTAAGACAATGGGGTGAGAAAAATGACCATTTATATTACTTAATTGAATTCAAATCTTTAAGGAAGAAAGCATCTAAAACTATTTCAGAATTTATCCAAAGATTCAATAAACTTTATAGGAAAATCCCAACCAAAGTAAAACCTTCCCAGCCAGCTGCTAAAGTTACTTTTGCAGGGGCCTTTGATTCATATTTTGTTTTACTTTTAAGGGAAAGAAGAGCCACAACTTTAGCTCGAATGCAAGATGATGCTATTGAAATTGAATTAAATATGGTGGCATTAGGAAAACTGAAAACAAAAGTTGATATGGGAATAAGAGAACCTAGAAGGTTTAGAGAACAAGCAGGACCCTCCAGTTATGGAAACAATACACAAAAATAAAAGATGGATGAAATGGCTAAGATCATAAAAGATTTATCAAACAAAATTTCCAGGATGGAAATTGAGAAATCCAAACTTGATCCATATGTTAGAAATAAAAACAAATTTAGCAAAAACCTTAATACAAACCCTCAGATTCAATAGATGCAAATCAAGAATGAGGATAAAAAGATTTAAGCTCCTTTTAAAACAAAAAATCGCATACATGGAGATGATGTTCAAGATTATGATGAATTAGATGAGGATATAAACAATCTCAACGATGATGATGTTGAACCTCATTTAACTAAACAAGATTATGAAAAATCTTTAGTTCTTGGATCATTATTTGATGACCAAAATATCAATAACTTGGGAGACTCTACTGCTCAATATAAATATCTCGTTGATTCAATAATGGTTGAGCTTCAAAATAAATATGATTTGAGGTCGAGAGAAAAGACTTCCACCACCAATCCACCCAAAAATCTCTTGTCACGGAATAAAGAAAATGAAAAAGTGGTTTCAAAATAACCTAATGAAGTACAAGCTGCTCAAATAAAGCAAGTTGAAACTAAAGCAACACAAACTAAAAAGATGGAGAACAAATAACCTGAAGTTCAGACCAAAGAGTTAGAAAAGTCAATTGGTATCTTCAATCTTGAGAATGAATATAATAATATTAAAATTCCAGATCCTCTGGTTGAACTTTCCATAAATCTAGTTTACAAGATGTAGATTTCAAAGGTAATTAATTTTTCAGATGCAAAATGCCAAGATAATGTTATTAAGTTGCAAGATGAGAAACCAACGATTATGTTTGGACCACATATTGAAAATGATAAAGACTCAGTTGCTCCATTTTATATCACTCTTACTATGCATGACCATTTGTTACACAACCGCATGTTAGATTCAGGTGCTTCACATAATTTGATGCCGAAAATAATAATGGAAAAATTGGGCTTACAAATTACCAGACCTTATCAAGATTTATACTCTTTTGACTCCAGAAAGGTTAAGTGTTTGGGTATGATTAAAGATTTAGTTGTAAATCTACCTCAAATTCCAGTAAAAAATATTCTTATGGATGTGGTGGTAGCTGATGTTCCTACAAAATATGACATGATTTATCAAGATCTTGGGGTGAAAAGTTAGGAGGATCAGTTCAGTTGGACATGACATATGATACTATTCTGATTTTTGGTGGACAGTTTACCAGATTGTACAACGAAACTAGACTGGACTATACAGTAACTGATCCTCAAAACCAAAATAATTATCCAGTCTATGTTGTTGATCAGGATTTAGGAAATTGTATTTTATCCATAGATGACGATTTTCAAGAATGTATAGAAAATGAAAATACAAAATAGAACTTCCAAAGAAAAATGTAAATATTAGAGATGGGATGTGGAAAATATTCTTCGATGGTGCTTCATCTTGAGAAGGAGTAGGCGTTGGAGTACTATTTGTGGCACCAAGCGATGCATACCATATATGTTGTTTGTATAGATTGCAATGGGACATCGATTACACAAATAATGCATGTGAATACGAAGCTTTAATTTTAGGATTAGAAGTTGCTAGAAAGTTACAAATTCAACATTTGATAGTTTATGGGGATGTTGAACTTATTGTAAAACAAATCAACTAATAATATCAAGATAAGAATCCAAGAATGAGGTCTTATATAAATTGTGCATGGGATCTGATAGATTTTTTTCTCTTATCATTCAACATTCATCCTATTCCCAGATTGCATAATCAACAAGAAGACTCTTTGGCTAAAGTTGCAGCTAACTTCATACCACCTATTGTTCTGAAATTGAAGTATCACATTGGCATGAGACATAAACCTTCAATTCCAAATAATGTTCACTATTAGTAAATTTTCGAAGATGGTGAACAAATAAAACAATTTCTGGAAATGATAGATGAATTTTCTAAGACACACATAGATCAGGAAAATCAAAATGATCCAGTTTGGATTATGCAAGAAGAACAAAATCCATATAAATTCAAAGATAAAATCACAAATCACAGAATGCTCTTGCTCAAGAATAATCAAATTCACAAGGGTCTTATTCCATTATAAAGACTATTCGACCAAAATGATATACCTTTAAAATGTACCTTGCAGCCTTAGTTTGAAGAGGTTGAAGAGTGTAATGTGGGATCAAATGAAAATCCAAAAATGGTCAAATTGTCTAAATATCTTCCAACTGATCTAAAGAGTAAATATGTTGAATTACTCAAATAATATAAAGATGTTTTTGCATGGACCTATGAAGACTTAAAAACTTATGATACTTATGTTATCAAGCATAAGATTTCGTTAAAACCAGGTGTTAAGCCTTTCAATCAAAATCTTAGACAAACAAATCCAATTCTCTTTCTGATAATAGAAAGGGAGGTCAAAAATTTTCTTGATGCAAAAATCATCGTACCTATTAGATACTCTGAATGGGTAGCCAATTTTTTCCCCGTCAGAAAGAAGAATGGAGAGATAAGATTGTATGCTGATTTTAGAAACCTAGATCGATCTTCTTTAAAAGACAATTACCCCCTCCCTAAAATGGATCATGTTCTAGAAAAAGTGGTTGGGGAAAACATGATTTCTATGATTGGTGGATTTTCTGGTTATAATCAAATAATTGTCCATGAAAATGAAAACTGTGTTTACTACTCCATGGGGAACCTTTATGTATGACAAAATGTCTTTTGGATTGATGAAATAAGGTGCAACTTTTCAAAGAGCAATGGAGATAGCATTTGTTGGTGAAAAACATAAATTTGTTGTTATTTATCTAGATGATCTAACAATCTTTTCTAACTCTAATATAGAACACTTGGTACATCTCAGACAAATATTTGACAAGTGCAGAAAATTTGGTTTGTCTTTAAACCCTAAGAAATCTCATTTTTCCATGCAAGAAGGTAATCTCTTAGGACATATCGTATCAAAAGATGGAATCAAAGTAGATCCAAAAAGAGTTGAAGCTATTGATCAAATCAATATTTCTATAAATAAAAAAGAGATTCAATCATTTTTAGGAAGAATTAATTTCTTGAGGAGATTTATTCTCAATTTCACTGAAATTATCAAATTGATCACAGATATGTTGAAGAAGGACGACGAGGTGAAATGGACCACAAAAGCTAAGGCATCCTTCCAACGAGTAAATAAAGCTATAGGTGAAACACTGATATTGGTAAGCCCTGATTATACAAAGGAGTTTTTAATATTCTCCTTTTCATTTGAATATACTATTGTAGCAGTGCTCCTTCAGAAAAATGAAGAAGGATTCAAACAACCTATTGTCTTTTTCAATAAAATCCTCAGGGATGTAGAGTCAAAATATGACATTCTATAGAAGCAAGCTTATGTTATATTAAAGGCACTCAAAGCTTTCCGGACATATGTTTTGCATTAAAAAATAATCGCCTATGTACCGACTAGCAAAATTAAAGATATCTTGATTCAATTAGACAATGATGGAAGAAGGGGAAAATGGTTGGATAAAATTCAAGAATAAGATTTAGAAGTCAAACCAACAAAACTGGTAAAAGGACAAGGTATAGAAAAATCACTGGTTGAATCAAATTTCAGAGCTCTAGGAATAAATCATTTCGAGTCTCAAAATTCTCTCCCATACATAGAATAAATTGATGATAAAGTGCCAACAATTTAGATTGATGAAATTTTTTCTTCCTCATCTTGGTACAACAATATCATTTCATATCTTCTTACTCTTCAATGTCCTACTGACGTGACTCCTTCCAAGGCAAGAACCTTAAAAATATAGGCAATTAAATATTTAATTATCAATGTCAAGTTATACTAGAAGGATCCTTTGGGTTTCTTGTTATGTTGTCTTATAGAATCTGAAACAGAAGGTGCCATTGATGAGTTTCATAAAGGAGTATGTGGAGGAAATCATGCATGGAGAGAAACAACTTATAAAATTTTAAGGGCAGACTATTATTGGCCGAAATTATTTACTAATGTAAATACAAGGGTCAGATCTTGCAATTTATGCCAATTGTTTGCTGGAAAGCAAAATCTTCCTACCTTTCCTTTAGTTCTTATCAAAGTTGAAGCTCATTTCCAACAATGTGGCCTAGATTTTATTAGAGAGATTCATCCATAATCAAGTGCCCAACATATATGGATTTTAATTGCTACTAATTATTTTACCAAATGGGTTGAATCTATTCCAAGTTGGAATGCTACATATTTAGTAGTGATAAATTTTCTGGAAGAGAACATCCTTGCAAGATTTGGTTGTCCAAGGAAAATAGTCACAGATAATGCACAAGATTTCAAATATATTTCTATGATAAATTTTTGTCAAAAATATAATATCATTTTGGGCCATTCTATAGCTTATTATCCTCAGGGAAATGGGTTGGCAGAATCATCTAATAAAATTTTAATGATGACAATTAAGAAAGTTTTGACAGAAAACAAGAAAGCTTGGCATATACATTTAAAATATGCTTTATGGGAAAACATAATCAACACTAAGAAATCTATAGGTATGTATTATTTCCAATTAGTTGATGGTATAGATGTTATTATTCCTATTAATATCGCTCTTCCTGTGATGAAACTATGGCAGGATGCAAATGAAGAACCAAATGATCTAACAAGAAGAATAAATCAAATAATTGAAGTCCAGCGAAATAGAAGAGAAGTGGATGATAAGCTCTAGAAATACCAAGACAATATGAAATCCATCTTTGATAAGAAAGCTAAAGATAGGGAGTTTCTTCCTGGAGATTTAGTCTTCAAGTGGGAATCCAGAAAAGAAGATGTTGGGAAACACGAAAAATTTGACCATCTCTGGTTCGAACCTTTCAAAATTGCAGCAGCTGAAGGGAGAAATTCATTCTCTCTTGAAAATTTAAATGGAGAAATTATTGAGGCCCCTATCAATGGACAGTTTTTAAAACATTTCATGCAGTAATTATTTTTTGGTTTTCATTGCATATACCAGATTGGATTGGAATGACATTGGAAAAAAATGTATTTTCATTTTCTTTTTTAGAGAATTATTGAAGTATTTTTCAATGCTAAATTTATGTAAATATTCTCAAGAAAATAATGTTTTCAAATTTATTT
Organism: Picea engelmannii; assembly: GCA_009831015.1. Taxonomy (NCBI): domain Eukaryota; kingdom Viridiplantae; phylum Streptophyta; class Pinopsida; order Pinales; family Pinaceae; genus Picea; species Picea engelmannii. The sequence continues at coordinate 60,122 of ML836920.1, read as the reverse complement.
CAAGAAAAACAAAAACAAAATATATTTTTTCTACAAAAGATAAATCACCTTTTACTATGAAAAATAAAATTCATTCGGTAGGTAATAAAACAATACTTCTTCTGTAAAAAATATCTAAAAATTTCATAAAATAAGACCATCAAAACATAATAACAGTGTTTGAAAACTAAAGGTTCAGAAATTATATGTTTAAAGTTTGATTTAATTTTACAGTTTCAAAAACAAAAAACAAGGAATATATGGAAGATTGCTAATGACTACTGATATGAAATGCATTTTCATTATGTATTGCTTCTTTTCCTTCCACAGAATGCTCTAACTTTTGAAACTCCACTTTTTCTTGTAGAGCCAATTATCGTGGTTCTTCAACAACATTTTGACGATCTTCTAGAAGTAAATCTTCTTCAAAAACATGAGATGATGCTGCAGATACTCGAGACTCATCTGATTCCGCGGGAACGTTCATTCGAGGTTGTTGTCTGCGAACAATTCTCAACTGGTGCAGATAAGAATTTAAATGATCTGTGTTTTGACCCACCGCTCTTGTTACAATCGCCATTTCTTCCCGATGTCACAGTTCCTAAAATTGAATACGCTGATGAAGTTGAAAATTCGAAATCTCAAGCTCTTCAATTTTTTCTGACTGCTCCCGAACCTTTTCATGGAGAATAAAGATTGCACAATCGACACACTCACAGTCATCACACTCAACACTCATTTTTTTCCCCTTCTTCGGACTCTCTTGAATCAGGTGATAAACGAATACAATCCCTTGTCCAAAAAACTTCAAAAGAAAAAAGGTAAGAGTTTCTCTTCTCCCTTATTGTTTAAGTAAAAATGAAAATTTGATTGAAATAGATATGAGGGATGTTTTCCCACGAATTAAAGATATAATCATCATCATCTGATGAAAATATTGGAGAAGCGGGGAAAAATACAATCTGAAACATCATGTTCATTGGGTATAAGATCATCTCTGGTACGAAAATAAATTATTAAATATAAAAAATCAGAACGGTTAGAAAGTGACTGCGGGACAGAGCAAATCAGAAGTCTCATCTGACATAGAAACTTGTGTGAAATTACGATTCTTTAGATTAAGAGGTTTTGAATGTTTGATATAATTATTTCTCCTTCTCTCCCTAGTTCTTTCAATAAACAATATTCTTTTTCTTTCTCATCATATTGATCCTTGTAGAAATGATAAAACTCAGCCTAATACTAAAAACTTAGAAGCATATTTTCAAAATAGGTTGGGCAATTTTTTTTTATGTTTCTTTAATTGTAATTGAAAAAGTATTTCTAGGCCAATCCTAGTAAATTTAGCTCTAATATCATATTTTAGCTGACGAATTTTCTTAAGGTTTATCCCTGAAATGAATAAATTTTCCCAAAAAATTAACTTATAGCTGAAGGTATACTTAGAATTGGAAGAAAAACTAATCTAAGAGTATTCTTAAAATTGCAGACAAACCTTCTTTTTCATTAAGATCTTAAACAAATGCCATCCCTTGTATTTTACATACAAATTGATTGCCCCCACTTCAAAGTAATAAAATCAAAGACATATGGTGAAAGGAAATTCACAAATTGATTTCCCCCATCTTGTCCCAATAGAGATGATGAAAGGAAATTCATATATTGATTTCCCTCATCTCGGTTAAATGAAAGCTTGTTTTTGAAGTGGTGAAAGGAAATTCAATTAAGGGAGACATAGATAACTTCACCGGGGTATTGAACAGGCTCGCTGGCAGTGAAGCAATATCTATGATATATGTAAGGTTGTCTTACACATCTATATAATATACTCTGTTACCTAGTTATTTTTCAATAATATTTATATCCTGAACAGACACTAATGCTTGAGCAACATATGCCATTAAATCTTGGAAGCACGTTTATGGCATTTTAGAGCCGGAAATTTCTCTTTGTTTTGATGATTCAACGAAAGAAGAAGATGATACATTTTCAGCTAAGTTAAGGCATGTGGCTAAGTCCGAACTACATAGAGTTGTTGCTCAGCCGAAACTAATGCCATATACCGATATGATAAGTTGGGCCTTAGAACACATGGATATCCCAACAAGAACCATCTACAATCACCAAAAGACCATCGTCGACTCTTTTCGACATGAGGACATTCAAGTAATGTACAAATTAACTCTTAACCCCAAATATACTTACAAGCATCATTTATAATAAAGTTTGAGGATGAGGAATGCACTAAATATGATAGAATTGTCCATGATATAGTAAAATCTTGGTGGGGAAATCAAAATAAGTTCAAAATTGATACCCATGGTATATATTTTACATTCTCTTGTGATGCTCATATCTTGTACATTACCATGATGCTCTGTACAATGTTTGGTAAGAAAAATCATGCCCACTTTACCATAGAATGGGTTCCCATAATCCATGAGGTTGTTGAGAAATATACTTTTGATTGGAGAAAAATGTTGTCAGATAACTTAGCGAAGCAAATTGAGGAATACAAAACTCATAATTCGAAAGGAGAACATGCTCCTTTTTACTTGTCTGCATATAATATGGATGCAATTTTTTTCAGGAACCCATTTCCTCTTATGAATTGGAGCTGGACTTCGACTATCACCGAGCCCATACATTTTTATCATGCTAAGTTATGGAAGGAAAATTCAAAGGACTCCTTGTATGAAATTTGTCATAACGTGGTCATTCCAATTCATGAAGCTATCTATGGTCACCCTCCCCTTAAAATTTCAAAACAAATCATGGGAAACTTAGTTGCTATCGCAGATTGGTATTTTGAGGAGAGCTTCTCCTACATCAGAGTGTTCGGTTTCTATATATATTGTTGTCTCTTGACCAAGTTTTGAGGATTCTTGGTCATATTTGACCTAATTTTGGGACTTCGATAGGCTGTCGAAGGCAGAGCGCAAGACGAAGCAAAGATCGCGCGATCTCGGCCCCTTTTAGGGCCCTTTTTGGGATTCAGGATTATGTAATGGGCATGGGATGTCGGCCCATGGGTTTACCCATGTTTAGGCCTATTTTGTAATATATAAATAAGTAGCTAGGCAATGTAAGAGAGAGACTGGGAGACCAAGATACTGGTGTGCTAAGTGTTAGAGTTGGATCTATGTGATCAAGAGTTGTAAGTGCTTTGTGAATACTGTGTGAGGATTGGAAGGCTAGTGCAAGTAACTATAAGAGACTGTGTGAAGGCTTTGTGATATACCCTAGCTAGAAGAAGGAGGATTTGGCGGAGTGCGCGTAGATCTCCTGTCTTCTGCGGAGTAAAATTTGGATGTTATGTGCCTGTAAGAAGCTTGAACAAAGATAATAAAGAAGAGAAGAGTTGGTGGACGTAGCCCCAGGGTGGGGGTGAACCACATACATGTTGTGTTGATATGCTTTGTGCGATGTATTGATGTGTTTATGTGTTTATTTTCTTAGTGCTTTAATATAGACGAATGATCTGTTGATGCTTAGTGCTTAATAATATGGATGGATATTAGATCTGAATTATGTACGTGTACTTAGTGTTTAAATACCTTATATCTCAATGAATACTGTGATACTCTGTAATTAGGGTTTAAACTACGTTGTAACTAAGACTGGATATTAACGAATACTAACTGTTGAGTTCTCTGTTAAGTGTCAGAATCACAAATCTGTGTCCCAGCTAAGGTTGCATACATATGAGTCCTGCAACCACCCTTGCCTCTACCTCGAGTGAGACTTCATTTGCTTCGCAGGTGTTGTCGAAAGGGATGCTAGTTAGGGTTTTTTTGGTGCATTTTTGTAGCATTGAACCCTGGGTCCGTCCCCGTGCCAAAAAATGGTTCCATTGTCGGATATTGAACCATTCGAGTCGCTTGCTGCGAATTTCACTACACTCTGGTACTCGAATGATATGAATAAACAATGGCAGTCAAACGTTTTTTTTCACACCTATTACCTCCAGTTGAAGAGAGCCATCAAAGCTGAACCTCGCATGACTCCGAACACCCTGTAGAAGTTTTGTCCCCTGATGAAGTTCTGCGCAGATCAACACTTCATCTACCTTACAACGCGAGTCGATGAACATAAGGATCAACTTCAGTCATACTACAAACTCACAAAAGAGGACCTTGAGGAGATCACTAAGGACTAGTTGGTAGACCTCCTTATTCTGGAAAACTCTGCAGATATGTCTGACCCTGACAGCCTAGAGACCATGCAGAAAGAACATGATACACCCAGACCCAGCAGAACGAAGAAGATCGAAGAGGTCCAAGATTTAAGCAGCGCCTCAGGAAAGACTGCTTCTGTATCACCTGACCGAGGGGGTGATGATGAAGAGATAAATGGCAAAGGAGCTTAACAGAAGCCAGGTGAAGTAACACTGCCCAGAGACGAGGTTGATCCCCTGAAGAAGAGGAACGTTTCCCCCCCGAAACCTTCTTCCCGGAAGAAATTGAAAGCCACCATGACCAAGATGAAGATTGTGCTCACTACCGATGATTTCGACTTCATCATAGCATCCCTAAACGATGCTTCACTGGAAATCATAGAGAAACAAGAAGTTAAGAAGGAGGAATTGTATGACAGAATTAAGGTCGAATTTCGAGGGGTACAGTAGGCCCTTCAGTCCAGCCGCTCAGTGTCCACTGCGCCCCTGCCATCAGGAGAACCAGAGTTGGGAGATGAGCCAGCCCAACTCCGCCGACTAGCTGATGCGATCGAAGATCGCCTTCATCATGCACAAGAAGAGACAGAACAATCCACCCAGGCTTTGAAGCAAGAGAAAGGAGTACTCACATAACAACACATAGTTGCAGAACAGGAGAAGGTTGCTCTCCAAGCAAAGTTTGAAGAAGAGAGAGTACAGATGCAACAAGAAAAAGAATAGTTTCTCGCAGAGCAACTCAAAGTGAAAGAAGTAGCCAACAGAGCCCTCCACTATGTGACAGGATTAGAACCGCAGGCAGAAGATAGAGTCACGCATCAAGTAGAGAAGCTCGCAAAATCTATCCAGTAGCTACAACAACGAATAGCAGACTTAGAGCTCTGCACCATACTCGACACCCCGCATGATGTAAGGGATCAAAGAGAAGTAACTGCTCGAAGCACAGTTGAAAGAATAAAAGTCCTTACCCTAGAATGTAAGCAAATGAGTGATCGCAGTGCCCAAGTGTATGAGCGACTCATTGAGAATCCAAAATTGAAGGCACTAGACTCACAGCTCCAGGAAGCGAAGAAGAAAACAGAGACAATATAGGCACAATTGAAGCCCCTGTCAGTTGTGGAAACAATGAAGCAATCCCAAGAGTAGTGCACTACCCAGCAACAGGTCCACACTATTCAGAGCAGAGTTATGGGAGTAACTCATAGGCTCCAACCTGTACAGGATGAGGCTTACCAACTGTTCACAGAGATCGAAGGCCGAGGAGTGGAACTGGAGCAAGTCGTCACCGCAGCTGAACAACGCCTAGAGGGACCTGTCAATGAAGAAGTCATACAAGAGTTCGCTAAACAAGAGGCCATGGCACAACAACAAGTCGAAGCAGCTTGAGCTAAGCTCGAGGATTTTGAAGCATAACTAGTCAAATCAGAGTGACTCGGGACGAGTCACATGTGAGTGTTGGGGGCCTATTGGCCCTTGACCAAGTTTTGAGGATTCTTGGTCATGTTTGACCTAATTTTTGGACTTCAACAAGATGTCGAAGGCGGAGCTCAAGACAAAGCGGAGATCGCGGGATCTCGACCCCTTTTAGGGCCATTTTTGGGATTCTGGATTATGTAATGGGTATGGGATGTCGGCCCATGGGTTTACCCATGTTTAGGCCTATTTTGTAATATATAAATAAGTAGCTAGGCAATGTAAGAGAGAGACCAAGAGACCAAGAGACCTGTGTGCTAAGTTCTAGAGTTGGATCTATGTGATCAAGAGTTGTAAGTGCTTTGTGCATATTGTGTGAGGCTTGCAAGGATAGTGCAAGTAACTGTAAGAGACTTTGTGAAGGATTTGTGCTATACCCTAGCTAGAAGAAGGAGGATCTGGCGGAGTGCGCGCAGATCTCCTATCTTCTGCGGAGTAGAACTTGGATGCTATGTTCATGTAAGAAGCTTGAACAAAGATAATAAAGAAGAGAAGAGTTGGTGGATGTATCCCCAAAGTGGGGGTGAACCACGTACATGTTGTGTGGCTATGCTTTGTGCGATGTATTGATGTGTTTATGTGTTTATTTTCTTAGTGCTTTAATATAGATGAATGATTTGTTGATGCTTAGTTCTTAATAATATGGATGGATGTTAGATATGACTTATGTTTGTATGCTTAGTGTTTAAATACCTTAGATTTGAATGAATATTGTGATACTTTGTAATTAGGGTTTAAATTGCGTTGTAACTAAGATTGGATATTGACGAATAATAACTGTTGAGTGCTCTGTTAAGTGTTAGAATCACAGATCTGTGTCCCGGCTAAGGTTGTAGACATCTGAGTCCTGCAACCACCCCTGCCTCTACCTCGGGTGAGACTTCATCTTCTTCGCAGGTGTTGCCGAAAGTGTCGGTAGTTAGGGTTTTGTTGGTGCGCTGTTGTAGCGTTGAACCCTGGGTCTGCCCTTGTGCCAACATATCTCCTCATGCTCTTCCCAAATTCTTACCAGATAGACTGGTTTGCAGAGAAGTAGCACATCAAACAGTTTCAAGAGGGATAACCAAAGAGATGAAGGCACCACAAAAAAGAGTTTGGCCAACTTTTCCCATACAGATTGGTGTATTTTCATTATCTGGTTTTGGACACGCTAAAGTGGAGGCTTCTGCCATAGAAGATATTAAACTAGTTGACATTGAGTACAAAAGGCATGATCCACATAGGGTGGTTGAAAATCATTTAGCTTAATTCAATATGAAAAGACACATCCATGAAGATTCATCCTATGATGAAGTTTTCAGAGGAGTACGATCTTATGATGAAGTTGTAATCATATTTCAAAATTTTCCTCAAGATCAATAGACATGCTTCCTCAGTTTATAGAAGCACAGAAGGAACAGTCTACCCAAAGTATTGCAGGGAGAACAAAGACTCAACCCAACTTCACAGGTGACAAAATCAACAAAGCCCAAACAACATTGATTTCCTAAAGACAAAGCTATGGAAGTGAAAAATGATGCAAATACATTGTCTAAAGATGAAATAATTACAGGAATGTCTATACTAGGAAAAAATGAGCAAGATTTATTAGCATCATTTGAAGATTTTATGAAACAGGGGCACAATTTTCCCTTGTCATTGCCAAACACTGAAACTCTAATGAAAAACGTCACAAATCAAGAAGAATCTACTGCACTTATTTATCACATACCATCATTAACTCCTTTAGCAACAAGTTCTGAGTTACTTGGTTCATAGGTTATCAACATAGATGATCTGACACCTATTGAACCTGAAGATATGCCTTCATCAAATTTATTTTTCAACAAGAAAAGGAAGGCTATCATAAGAAGCAAATCTCAAAAGAAGGAGGGAGTAACTACCAAAAATCATAAGATGATATATGATGGAGAGGGACATAGTGACCCTGAATTTGCAAAAGAAGTTACATACTCATTGGGAGCCTTTGCAATTGCCAACCAGTGGTCAGTGGATAATCTCACAAAACAGCTAGAACAAAAGAATCTTCTAATTGAACAATTGCATAATGATATGCAACTGATGGAAGTGATTGCCACAGATACAATCAATTTCGATATTGATCAAATTAGACAGGGTTTTGAGCAATAGATTAAGCAGTTAGAAGATAAATTAGAAGTAAGTGTTCAAAATCAACACTTGAATAATAGCATGCTTTCCCAGCGAGATAGGTTAATAGAGCACTTGTAGGCCCAAATAAACTTATCCGAGAGCACAAGAATGGATATTTCTGCATTCAAGAAGCAAGCATCATAAGTAAATCAAAATTTGAAAATTGTCCAACAAGATCTGTATGAAAATATAGATATTATTCAAAGACATTATCAAGTGATTAATAATTCCTTGAAAAATATTCATGAAAGGAGAGGGAAGCCTATACGACCAGATCCAAATTCCAAGGATTCATAGTATGGAGATAAAAACACAATGTACCCGTGATTGCTCCTTTTTCACAGTTTGAGTAGATAAAGGGAGAAATGGCTTTAAAGGTCTGGGAAACTAATCTTGAAGAAAGTAAGAAGCTATCTAGAGAGGAAAAAGAGGCTTGCCTTAATGCTCTTTCAGCTATAGATTTGGAAATGGCAGAGATTGATGTCAATGGTATTCATGATACACTTGTGATCGAAAAGAGAAAAGAGAGTCTAAAGAGAAGTAGAGAGAATGTGAAAAATTATATCCAACAGGTAAATCATGATGATTTACGGATGGTAAATGATCTGCTATTGAAACCGAGCTTACAACATCAGATCACACAACATACAGTTATTAAAATTCAAGAAAAATTACCATTGGTGCACAAAAAGGATTTCTCATTTTAGTTAAATGTAAATATTGAACCTTCCAAGTTCGTTGTTGCATTAATGGAACTACATGCACAATTCAAGGATCAGAAAAATCCAAGTACATCCACAAGCAAATAGAGGGCGAGTGAATTTCCAACGAGCAAAAGAAATCTCAACAATTCCAAAAATATCTTCATTGTTTCTTTTAGTTTTAATTGCATTCTATTTTGTGAACAAAGAATGTGGAATGTCTAACTACTTTTGGTTAAGACATTTTTGTATAAATAAACAGATCAAATATCTATTCCAGGCTTCTTCTGACCGAATGTAAAAGAAAACTTACAAAAATATCAATTAGAAAGAGAAGACAAAGATTTTACATCTCATTTCCCTGAGTTATGTGTTTTTCTGTGTATTGCCATTCCATAATCTTATTTTCTTCACTCCATGGCCCTTGAAGATTGAAATACTACAATTTTTTTTTTGTAAATAAAGAAATACTATATATTTCCTTCAATATCTGTCAATACATTACTTATCTTCTGCCACCTATTCTGCCACAACTGGGAAACCAAAACAAGTGGCTTACCAAAATGTCTTAGATGTCTTACTTGTAGCATGCTGAACAAAACAACTACACAACAAACCGCCTCAACAAATTAGCATACATCATGAGGCAAACTAATTGTCATTTATCAGAGAAAATAGCAAAACCAGAAAGAAAGAAACTAGAGGAGTTAGGCGATGAGTGAACTCGGGCGTACATGAATGTTGTAGTTTGGGACAAACCTTTGACCACAAGTCGGGCAATGTTCCTTGTCCAATGCTTTTGACAGGGCATTGAAAAAGAGGTCCATTCACTGGCCGAGAATGCATTGATTGTGCAATTGGTCATCAAGCGTCCACCGCATGTCGAAGATAATCTAAAGATGTTCTTCTGAGAGTCGTTGTAAGGTGAGATGAGGTTGCTCAATTTTCTCTGCCTTGTTCTTATGAAGATCCATATCTGCGTCTTCGATCTTTGGAGGATATTCTTCCAAGAAAATGATGGTGGATTTAATTCGATCAACCAGCCAACTAGGGGGGATTTCTTCCTCTACTATTCAACCGCCTATGCCATCACTTTGAACTAGGGAGTCGACTTGGGAGTTGGAGACAATACTCATCTTGGGAGGAATAATCTGAGGAATAATTTCAAGGGGAGGATTTTCCTCCTCAATCGAGCAACTTCCAAATTCAAACATGGGATCAGAAAGAGGGGGTGGGGAGTGTTGAGGCGGTTCCAACCAGTTCTGGCTAGGGCTAGGAGAGTTGGTGGTCATTAGAGCGAGTTGCGAGGGGGAGAGCCTGTTACACCTAGTCAAGGAGTTGTTAAACAATGGTCATGTCTTGGAATTCCCCCTCTCTCTTGGCATGGCGGAGGGGTGAGGGTTGTACAGAGTGACTAGGGAAGGGGTGGAGCCCGACCAGAAGTGAATGAGCTCGGAAAACCCAAGGAACATGAGAGTCTGCAAAAAAATGAGAATGGTGGAGTGTGCAAGGGCTCTTACCTTCAAATTGCCTCGCGAATTGACGGAGAGAATCGCCATGAAGGAAGAAGTGACAGCTTCCCGAGGGCTGGTACCTACTCCAATATTCCAGGACTGGTTCGTGTGAGGGATCATTAAACTTTCTGGAGTTTCCCAACGCACTACCATTACTCCTATTCAAGTGTTGGTCATTCAAACAATGTGGGAGGGGGGTTGGCGACAGGGGTTAATAATGCCCTTTGTTGTTGGATGCCACCAGTATCTTGTCATAGGCCATCGGTCACCCCATCCAGGATTGAAATACTACAATTTAGTAACACATCTACTGTGGGTTATATATTGGAAGTATGTTTAGTTGCAACTTTTCCTTTGTTATTACTGTGAGTAAAACAAGACCTACATCTATGTAAATTTCCTTATTTTGATTCATCTATCAAAGACTCATCCTTCATAATTCTTCTATTGCGGGTAAGGTAAGATTTATCTGTATTTGATACCTTACTTTATTTTGACAGTCTTTGCTAATCAATTGTACTTGTCATATGATCAATATTTATAAAAGACTCAAAGAAAGGGATACTGCCTCTGTGTTTTATAATCATTAAAATTCGATTGAAGTTTCATCTTAAAATTGAAGGTAGAAAAAGCATTACAAAAACAATTCTCTTAAAATCTTTGGATGCGTGACATTATTCTATAAGCCTAGAATAAATCTTAGGAACAACAACATGGATAACACCCAAAACCTAGAACAACAATCCATGGAAAAGGTATACAATCATTGAGTTTTTATTAATTATTTTGTTATTGGCATGCTTACAAGAGGAGACGGTCATACCTCAACACCAGTCAATGATGTGGCTAATTTAGAACTATTTTCATTTGATCATCAGAGGAAGAAAGTAGTTAGGCAAAGGCACAAACGAAGCAAGATTAGAATAGAATAGGAAGCAATGTTTATTACTAAAATTGTGGTCATGGATACCCGGAAATCCAATATTAGAACTTCTTCTACAATCGCTCTAGCAATTTCTTAGGAAAATGTTTATAAATCTATTAATGTGGATAAGAATATCAAGCCATATGAACATAAAATCCCTTTGTTGGAAAATCAGGCTAACTAATGTAAGTCAAACAAATATGAGGTTTCTAGTATAGGGACAAGAAATATCAAAGGTTATGGACCATATCCAAGTATAGGGTCAAGACATATCAAGACATATGGTTATGGACCATATCAAAGGTTACAAGTATAGGGTCAAGACATATCAAAGTTTATGGACCATATCCAAGTATAGAAACTTGAATATGAGTGGCCGTAGTTGCATTATAGTTGTGTGAAGAATTGACAATCCTCTTTGGAGTACATTCCCCTAGAAATTTTTGTGTTTACTAAAATAACCTTGTTAGAAATGGAAGTTGGTCTTAAGTACTGGAAAGACTCTACTTAGAATGTTTTTAGAGGGATCCAACATGAAGTGACAGACTATGCCATAAGGTGGCAAGTGGCAGAGAACGCGACTCAAACCTATCGTTTTCCTTCTTTTGGACCCAAGGAAAACTTTCCAAGTATTGAAAGAGTTAGAAGAGCATTAGAGAAATTTTGAGGTAAAAAATGGGCCTCCAAGCAAAAAATATGCTATCAACGTCAAATTTAAAAGAACCAATAAAATTCAAGATGACAATGTCAATCATAAGGGTAAATTGTTTTAGAGAGAAAGAAAGAAAAATATTTTTTTAATCGTATAAATTTATTCAAATAAACACTCTTAAAATTTGTTCAAATTTTCATTATGATACATCAATCAAACCTAATTTCAAAATTAGGGTTTCCCTTTAACTATCATATTAAAAAGAGACCTTACCTTATAATTATTTTCGATTAACAAATTGGACCTCCACCTAGATTCCTTTGATTGACCCTTTCAGAATTTGATATCCAATCACCATTCAATGCAAATCAATGACGTGAGTAAAATGTATTGTTGGTCATTAAAGTTCACAAATGTGAATTCTCGTCACCCCATGTTGTGTTGTTATCATTAACTGATTACTTGCCCTTTCAAACTTCAGTTGCAAACATGAATTTATTAAGTTGGCCTTTAATATTTGGATAACAC